>ML828480.1:0-14410 GCA_009831015.1 Picea engelmannii | reverse complement strand
TAACGAGATTTCTATAGAGAAGAAAAACTATGCTCGTAGCTCCAGGTTCAATCCCCATATTTATGTTTCATTTTTTAATGAGCTTGCTACAGAGATAAAAACTATGCTCACTTCTTTTGTTTCATTTTTTAACGAGCTTGCCACAAAGAAGAAAAACTATGCTCATGGCTTCTTTTTTATCATGGCTTCCAAGAGGAAAATTCTCTGGAAGGAATACATGTCAAGGGACAAACGTCAATCATGGCTTCCAAGAGATTGCTGCTAGATGGAAGAAAAACACTTTGGAAGGAAAACATATGGATGACCTCTATAAGGGTAGGGAGATATTTCTCTAATATCCTTATTGAAGAGATGCCCATGTCAACTACCGGATCTAATTTAGGAGAAGGGAGATATTCCCTCTTATGCGAGGTTGAAGGGGAAGGTCGTTACATAATTGACCCGTGACAGGGCGGACATCGCTGACATGTATCTACCATTCAAGGAAGGTGGATGGTTGACCATCAGATGAGTGTCAATGAATGAAAGTTGGTCGATCATTACTATGTTTCCGTTGTGAGGGAAACACATCACTCGAAATAGAGTGGACACAAAATCTCTCATAACGTAGACATAGTCTCACCTGAGGAGTAGGTTAAATTCCAAGGGGCCGTGAACTACCATCACATCGACGTAGAATGATTTTCATCCCAAAGTAATGAGAAACTAAGGAAGGATCCCTAAAGGTTGACTAACTCTTCTATCAAAGGTCAACAGATTCTGAGTCACAGGTGCAAGCTACGGGGAACCAAAATCTTGCCAAGTGTTCATGGATAAGATGCTAATAGAAGCACCTTCATCTATTATAGTGTTAGGAATATTCTTATAAAAGGCCTGCATAGTGATCGGAGTGACCCCTTGTCTGGGTGAATCGGTATTAATGAGGTAGACCTGAGAGACATCCTCACTCTTTGATTTAGGATTGGGATTGAATGATGATGGAACCAGATCAACCACTCAGGTTTCACTCTTCAAGGGAGGAGTGGGATAAACTGATGGAGGAACCAGATCGATCACTTTGGCACTCCTCAAGGGAGGAGAGGGATTGACCGATGGTGGAACTAGATCGACCACTTTGGCACTCCTCAAGGGAGGAGTAGGATCTACCAATGACATAACTGGATTAGTCACTTTGGTTTCACTATTCAGATGAAGAGTGGGGATGATCGATGACATAAATGGATCAACTACTTGGGTTTGTGGTACAACTGAGGATGAAACTAGATTGACCACCTAATCAAATAGACTGATTGGGGATGGAACCAGAATGACTAGTCCATCAACTAATGATGGTTTGGAAGAAATACTACAATAACCAGTTGGAAGTTGAATCTTTTCCAAAAGATAAGAAGCCTCATCCATATGAGGGCAAAGGTGAGAGTAATGATCACCTTCACATAACAAGCAAGGAAATTTGATAGTTCTCTTCTTCTTACCAACCTTATTGTCACTAGATGATGGGGTGTCACCAGTATGTCCCACAGGGGTTGATGACGTGGAAGAACACATTTCTAATACCTTGGGGAGACTAGGGCAATCCCTCAGAAAGTGGTTACCCTAAAAAATCCTACAAGGGAATTTGGGTTTAGGATTCTTCATTTTAATCTTGTCAAATTGATCAACACTCCCAGTACGATTAACCAAAGCTAGTTGTTTGGATCCAACATGATATGATGTGGTTTGAGGCTTGGTCCCTTTCTGGTTCTTCTTCTTCTTATCAACTTGGCTACTCGCTTTAGAGCTTTCACTAGGCGAATAAGGACAAAGGGAAGGAGACTTGACGGGTGAAGAAGGAGAAAGGTCGACATGAGGTTGATGTGTGGGTGGTGTTATTACATCTGAAGCACTAGATTCATTCGAAGTAGTGGGGATATTTGAGATCATTGGAGTGGGGAACAACCAAACCAGTAATCCAATCGTGAGTCTTGGAAGACTCAGTGTGGAAATGCATGGAGGACCAACGTTTCCAAAAGAAGGAAAGGTGAAAGGATCCCTGGGAAAAGGGGTTCCTCCATTGGTACTCCCAGGAGTTGACACCATTGACACTAACTCAACCTGAGGTCCACTAAGGAAAACAAACAACACATGCTACAAATATAATAAGTAAACAATAAAACAAACCTTCCCATAATGAAACCACTAGTTGGTGATGAAATCCAACATCCTGAGATCAATATAGGAAAGGGTTGGGATAGAGTGGGTGGATCAGTTAAGTTGGCAACCTGCTTAACGGACTTATGCCTTGGTGCAAGATTCCACACAATAATCATGGATTTACCTCCAAGGATCCTGAGTGAGTTTGACCAATGTTTGTTCCAGGTACAGTGAAGACTTCCCTTCATCATAACCTTGTGTAAGGACCCTAAATATTATGGCTGATAAGGTCACCAACTTGCATTCAACCTCTAGGAGGGTACAATCAATAGTCGAGTCTGAACATATGGGTAGGATAACAAGTCTGAAATCCTTCAAGAGAACTAAGGACAAGTGGACTGGTAGAACTTGAGAAGACCTCGAATGGATTCATAATTCATGAAGCACCGAGACCAAATGAAGACAGTTGGACCTCAATAAGAACCCCCAAAATATGATCTTACTACTACAAATGGTTAAGTCTCAGACAGATAATATTTGTTTCTCTCTCGAACATGAACTCCTGCGTAACCCCTACGTGAGAGGGGGATCCCAAGTATGCTTATCCGAAAAATTGGATTTACCACTCCCTAGCACAAGATTCTATGTTTGTCTGATGGATTTGGAAAGTTATACTCACAAATTATTCCAAAGCCCTACACTTTCTAATGTAGGTTCACTACTAGAAAATATAAAAGTGTCTGATCAATTTTATAGCGCTTCATTTTAGGGTTGTTGTTTACTCAAGGATGTGAAAGTGAAACTGATGATGTTGTAGACTTAACTCCAAAAGAATGCATACAAATGAGATGTGTTGACCCTTGACCAAGTTTTGGATAACCTTGGTCATGTTTGCCCATTTTTTGGACTTTGATAGGCTAGTCGAAGGTGGAGTGCAAGGCGAATCGGAGATCACAGGATCTCAACCCCATTTTAAGGCATTTTGGGTTTAGAGTTTTATGTAACGGGTATGGGATGTCGGCCCATGGGTTTACCCATTCTTAGGCCCTTTTGTAATGTATAAATAGAAAGTTAGGCGATGTAAGTAAAGGTGGTTATGTGGTAGTATGATGTTTTGATAAGTGGAAGTGATGTAATTAGTTGGATCTATGTGATCGAGCTAGCTCTATGCATGTTGTAGCTTGAGAACTTGCAAAGATAAGTGCAAATGATTGTAAGAAAGGCTCTGTGCTTGGACCTAGCTCAGGGAACAAGTCTAGTGAGGTGTGCGCATATCTTCTATCCTATGCGGAGTGGGATCTGAATCTCTGTTCATGTAATAATATTGACAGAAGACAATAAAGAAGAAGAAGAGTTGGTGGGCATAGCCCCACACTCGGGTGAACCATGTATATCCTGTGTTGTGGTTTCTTTGTGCATTATGGTTGTTATTGTTGTGATTTATGCTTAGTGATGTAACCTTTATGTATGTTAGATACATCTGATATATTAGCTTAGTGCTTAGTAATGTGAATGAATGCTATATTTGATCTATTTTTATATGCTAAGTGCTTGGATGTGTTAGATCTGTTGAATACCACGTTGTTTTATAATTTGGGATTTCTCCTGTGAGGTGGATAAGAGTTGAATATTAATGAATGTTAACTGCTAAGTGCTCTGTTAAGTATTGTGATCAAAGATATGTGTCCCAGCTAGGTTGTAGACACTTGAGTCTTGCAACCACCCCTACCTCCACCTCGGGTGAGACTTCATCTTCTTCATAGGTGTTGTCAAAAGGGACGATAGTTAGGGTTTTGTTGGTGTGTTGAACCCTGGGTCTGCCCCTCTATGCCAACAAATGGTTTCGTTGTCGGGACCTGAAACTGTGATTGTTGGTAACTGAAGAAAAGAGAAATCTCTATGCGTAGATCTGTTTCTTTAGTGCACAATATTCTACTTGACTGTGAAACTTTGTGCTAAGAAAGGAATCAGATCTCAAGAAAAGAGGTAAGTTCTTAAATCTTTTTGCTCTGAGAAAGGTAAGATAAGTGATTTTTTTTTTTTTCGAAATAATGGATCTAGGAATGCTTGATAGATTTTGTCCTAGTCTGAAAACTAGGGCACAACTAGAAGAAATAATATTTGATATGAGTAGATCTGATATAAATAGTGAAAGATATGTTATTCCTATGCATAGAAAGAATGTTTGGACTAAAAAATGGATGTAGGATCCTAGAAAGAATTTTTTTCAGGTTAGTTATTGTGATCCCAGTGCACAGTACATGAAAGGTTGGGGATCATTTAAAAGAAAGAGAGAATTAACTCTTTGTTATAGTTGCGGAAGACTGGTAAATCTTGCTAAGGAATTCCCTGGTAGAGGTCCTAGTTGTCTTTTTTGTAAAGCTATAGACCATGAAGTTTTGGATTTCCCTAGAATGATTTCTAAAGTTGAAAAGATGAATATGAGCAAGAAAACCATGAGACAGGCCAAGAAACTAAGGATATGATCAAACCCCAGAAAGAATCAGAGACTGCATTATTACAGATGAAAGAAACCTTGAATGATCATAGAGATATCAACTTATCAGAGGTCTTAAAAGAAAAAGAGTGCATAGAAAAAAATATTGGAGACTTCGACATAGACTATGTTCTCGATGAGGAAACACAGGTGAATATCATGACAGAAGAACTTGGGATATTTTGGGAAAGCCTGCTATGGTTCCTTCATTGGGAGGAATAGTATTATTTAGAGGGAAGATGATAACCTTATGTGGAAGACCTACCCAGATACCTATGAGTGCTGACGATACTTCAAAAGAGGAAGAATTTGAGCTCATTAAGTTTGTTGAGGACAACAACCCATTTGCTATTTTTCTAGGAAAAAACTAGATTGATAAAGATCAGATATGAAGGAAATAAAAAGCAGAAGATCTAGAACAAAAAAAGAAGGAATTAAGAAATTTCATGGCTAGGAGAATAGTGCACTTACTGAAAGAACAATAGGACAAGTTGAAGCTACTGAAGACCAAATATATGGATGTCGAAGTTGAAAGAACACAGGAAGACTTAAAACACCTGTCCATACAAGAGAGTAGAGAACCTACTCCAAAAAGAGAAGAAGTATTACTCTCAGAACCCTTGAACGACCCACAATAGTGCGAAGTTACCGTGCTAAGTGAAGATAAGAATAAAAATAAAAAGAGGAACCCAGTGACTCAAATCACAGGGAAGAAATTCAAAAATCTCAGTAAGAAGAAATCAAATTTAGAAAAATTGTAGGAAGTTCCAAAGAGGACTTCACAGAAGGAAGGTTTATAGAACTTGAACTTCATCGGGATATGAGAATAAAATAGATTGGAACTTCAACACGACGAAGCAATATGACCGTTGGAGGCATCCCTATTGTTAGACCAATGCTCCAGAACTGCTTGAACCACAGTTATGGCCAGAAAGATTGCCATTAGACTGTTGGGACCATGTCATAACGTATGGAATTGAATTTATTGAGGCATTCCTAACCATTAGAGGAATCTGTTACGAAGTTAGCTATTTATCCCATTGGGTGTTGCACCGATAACACTTTTTCAAATAGTGATTATTCAAGCCTACATAGAACTAGCTTCTTTTGCGCTGTTCCTATTGAGATCTCGCCACCCGTTCTATTACATTGAGTATTTTCTCACTGACCTAAGATACCTGATCTCAAGCGTGCATGTCGGGTGACTTCAGAGTAGTAGATAAATCCATTGAACAGATCCTGGTAGACCTCATGGTTGAGAAGGTCATGTCTGCAGGATTTCAAGCCTCGTTGACGAGAGGAGTGCAAGCATCCCCACCGAATTCTCGTGGATGTGGACCATCTTGAGCTCCGACAGAGAATCAAACCAAGCATCGTGATGACTTGGCAAATGAAAAGCTCATACCATCTATCATGTCTAACTATATCCCACCTCTGGCTGGCGCGGTTAGTCGTGACAGTGTCCCAAGGGACTTCGACTACACCTTTATCACTGTGTACCTCCCGAAGGGGATACGCGCAGTAGGAACACAGTTAGGACAGATTATGACATTGAATATTAGTGACTTCAACTTGGGAGATCACAAGAACTATGGAATTCTCACCCCACATAAGTATTTGGCCAAGAAAAAGGGGAAGAAGTCGAATATCATCCCCTAGTCGTGGACCATGGACATCGCGAGGTCCACCATTCTTAATGTGATGAAGATACGACATTTTGAAAGGCATCAAGAAGTTAATGTGTGCATTAAAATCCTTTTGTCTTTCTTCCATGGCAGTTATTTGTGGCTAGACAGACACATCACCATAGATCCAGAGTTGATTCATTAGATCACTGGATTAAGAATGCAAGGACTAGACCCACAAGAATTTTATCCATGGAAGGCTAAAGATCACACCCTGGTGCAGAAAATTAAAGATACTTATGGCGATGTGGAGAAGGGGACTCGAGGTTACAAGATAGCCTCCATCCAGAATGGCACAGTGCACCTAGCCTGCCAGTTGATCATTGGTAAGCTAGTAAGGAAGAACATACCCACGCAGGTCACAGGGTTCATTATTGACCTCGCGGGAAAATGCATTAAAGGACTACAAATGAACTGGGCGAGCTACTTCGTCAACCAGTTAGAGTAAGACTTTCGCGAAGCTCAGGATCAGGGCTATAAGTTTCATTTCAATTGGCTATTGATCCTCTTCTTCTTTATTGCTTGGGAGATGCCAGAAGGAGCGACCTTCCCTGAAAACACCCTACACAGGTTCAGGCCATTTGCGAAGTTCCACGCAGATAGACATTTTATTTATATCACTGCGCACATAGATGAACATAAAGAAGAGCTTCAATCTTATTATAATCTCACAAAGGAGGACATGGAAGAAATAAATAAAGAATGGCCTATAGAGTTCCTTATACCAGTCGACCAGGTAGAACTGTCTGACCCCGATCTCATCGACAGTCCTATGGTTACTCGCGAAGAGTATGATGCACCCATTAGTAGCAGAAGGAAGAATAAGGAAGAGGTAAAGGAGCTGAACAACGCATCGAAAGAGACTTCTTGAGATTTACCTACAGGGGGAGGAGGTGACAAAGTAGACAAAGAAGAGGACAAAGGAGAAGATGACAAGCAGAAGTAGGGTGAAGTAACACCACCTAGGGATCCCCTCGAGGAGGTTGATACATCCAAGAAAATAAAGGTTCCCCCCATGAAACCTACATCGCGAAAGAAGTCAAAAGCTAGTAAACCACAGATGCAAACTATGCTCACGATGGATGACATTGACCTCATCATTGTCACTATATCAAATACCTCAGAAGATATTTTATAGTGCAATGAAGCATAGCAGGAGACCATGTATGATTAGATTGAAGAAGAACTGAAAGGGGTACATCAAACCCTCTACTCTAGCCACACAGTGTCTACTGCACCACCATCATCGGAAGGAATTGAACTGGGAGATGAGCCTACCCAGCTATGCATACTAGCATATGCGACCAAAGTTTGTCTTCGTCGTGTACAGGAAGAAAAAGAACATGCCACAGAGGCCTTAAAGAAAGAAAAGGAGGAATCCCTAGAACAATGTCGGGTTGTGCAACAAGAAAAATATGACTTCCAGGAGAAGTTTGCAGAGGATAGAGCGCAGATCTAGAAGGAGAAAGAACAGTTGCTCATGGAGAAAATTGGAGTTAAAGAAGTAGTCACTACAACACTTCTCTCTGTGACAGGATTTGAACAGATGGAAAAAGACCCAGTGGAAATTCAAGTGGGGTAGGTTGTTGAAGCCATTTAGCATCTCCAATAGAGAGTAGCAGAAATGGAGTTACAAGCAGTGCAAAACACTTTGCTGGAAGTGCGAGACCAGAGAGAAGAAATTGTCCGGAGCGTAGTCCAAAAAATCAAGACATTGGCCTTAGAATGCAAACATCTCAACAGTCGAAGTGCACATACTTACGAGTGTCTTGCAGAGGACCCCAAACTGAGGACACTAGAGTTAGAACTCCAGGAGGAAAAGAAGCAAGCAACATCAGTGCAAGCACAGTTGAAGCCTCTGTCAATGGTTGAGAGGATGAAAAGGTCCCAAGAATGGTGCATGGTTCAGCAATAGGTCCATGCCATACAGAGTAAAGTCATGGAAGTGACTCAGCGACTCTAGCCAGTGTAGGATGAAGCTTCCACACTTTTTGAGGAGATTGAAAGACGAGGTGCAGAACTTGAACAAATGGTCACCATAGTAGAACAATGCTTGGAAGGACCTATGACAGAAAAGGTTATTCAGGAGTTCACCGAGCAGGAGGCTCTGGGAAAGTAGCAGGTCGAGGCAGAGTTACCTAGATCAGAGTGACTAGAGACGAGTCACAGGTGAGTGTTGGGGGCCTGTTGGCCCTTGACAAAGTTTTGGAGAACCTTGGTCATGTTTGACCATTTTTGGGACTTCGATAGGCTGGTCAAAGGTGGAGCGCAAGGTGAAGCGGATATTGCAGGACCTCGACCCCTTTTTAGGGTATTTTGGGTTTAGGGTTTTATGTAACGGGTATGGGATGTCGGCCCATGGTTTTACGCATGCTTAGGCCCCTTTTTAAAGTATAAATAGAAATCTATGCGATGTAAGTAAAGGCAATTATGTGGTAGTGTGATGTTGTGCTAAGTGCAAGTGATGTAAGTAGTTGGATCTATGTGATCGAGCTAGCTCTGTGCATGCTGTGTGTTGAGAACTTGCAGAGTTGAGTGAAAGTGATTGTAATAAAGGCTTTGTGGTTGGACCTAGCTCGGGGAAGGAGGATTTGGTGAGGTGTCCATAGATCTCTTGTCCTATGTAGAGTGGTATATGAAGCTCTGTGCATGTAAGAATATTGACATAAGACAATAAAGAAGAAGAATATTTGGTGGACATAGCCCCATACTGGGGTGAACCACATATATCCTGTGTTGTGGTTGCTTTGTACATTATGTTTATTATTGTTGTGATTTATGCTTAGTGATGTAACCTTTATGTGTGTTATATACATCCAATATAGTATATTAGTGCTTAGTAATGTGAATGAATGCTATATTTGATATATTTCTATATGCTAAGTGCTTGGATGTGTTAGATATGTTGAATACTGCATTGTTCTGTAATTAGGGTTTTCTCCTATGAAGTGGATAAGAGTTGAATATTAATGAATGTTAACTGCTAATTTCTTTGTTAAGTAATGTGATCACATATCTGTGTCCCAGCTAGGTTGTATACACTTGAGTCTTGCAACCACCCCTGCTTATACCTCAGGTGAGAGTTCATCTGCTTCTCAGGTGTTGCCGAAAGGGCCGGTAGTTAGGGTTTTGTTGGTGCATTGAAACCTAGGTCTGTCCCTCTGTGCCAACAATATGAAAATATTTTCTTCAATGAATCCTACATATGGGATGGAGAAGAGGTTCTTTTTTTCAACAAAAACACCCAATTCCCAAATGCAATTTGATAAATGAAACCTAGTTATCTACACTACCCAACAAAAATAATGCAACTATATTTCTTTGTTTTATTCTAATACATAAAGAGAAAAAATGCAAATCCTTTAACACTCTTTTACTTTCAATCAAAATGGAAGAGTCGAAAGAAGATACAAAAGACATAAAGAAAAAATGATTTTACAAAGGCTTTTCTTCTTAAAATTATTCTCTTTATAGAACATTTTGTGTTTGTGCTTCTCTTCATCATCATATGTCTGATCCTTTCTTTTGTGAGGAAAATTAGATGCAAAATGACCTATATTACCACAGTTGAAACATTTGAAGGGAAGTTTACCTTTGTATTTTCCTGATCCTTTCTTCAATCTTCTCACAAAATTTTCTTCAATCTCATCTATATCAGAGTCTTTGTTTTTCTCTACTTTAAAATATGCCTCTCTTGTAGTGGATTTACCTTTGGTGATTCTCATTTCATAAGCAGTTAGGGTTTCAAGAAGTTTATATAGTGTCAACGTTTTGAGATCAACTATTTCCTCTATAGAAGATACCTTTGAGTTAAATCTATCAGGAAGAGATCTTAATATTTTCTGGATTAGAAAAGAATCAGCTATCGTTTCACCAAGGCCTTTCATAGTGTTGAAAAATTCTTCTATACGTAATAAGTACTTACTGATAGTTTCATCTTCATCCATCTTTAACTACTCAAACTTCAATCTGTGAGTCTTAAGTTTTGTGTCTTTCACTTTTTCATCACCTTCATAAATACTTATCAGCTTGTCCCACCTAACTTTTGTTGAATCACAGTGCATGACTTTGACAAACTCATCTTCTGCAAGCCCACTCAGAATAGCATTCATAGCTTTAGCATTGAATCTAAATTCTATCTTGTCATCCTTATTAGCTAGTACAATTGGCTTTACAAAACCAGTCTCTAGCACATCCCAAACATCTACACCTAAAGCCATTATGTAGGTTCTCATACCAACTTTCCAGAAGGAAAAATTTGTTCCATTGAACAGGGGGGCCTTATTGGTTGAAGTTCCTTCATGACTTGTCATGTTTAATCTTACTGATCTACCTTTAAATAAAAGGAACCTGATCTAAAACCAATTGTTGGAAATATAACTGAGAGGGGGGGGTGAATCAGTTATAATATAAGCTTGAAACTTTTTTTTTTTTCTGAATCTTTCTAAATTATTATTTAATGTGTTAATGATAACTTAACATGCATAGATAAACAATCTTTGGTCCATCACAAGGAATACACAGAGACATAGATTTCTCATGAGGAAATCCATAAATGGAGAAAACCTCTTCTTCTTAGGATGTCAATCAAGCTCCAACTTTCATGTACATCATAGTCTTTGAGCTCCAACTCAAATATGAAGCTACAACCTTTGATATCAAGTTACAACTTGCAAAGAGCACCAACTCTCATATTTCTCTATCACCAACTAAATGGAAGCACCAACTCCCAGGTTTCTCTAGCACCCACTAGAAGGAAGCACCAACTCTCATATTTCTCTATCACCAACTAGATGGAAGCACCAACTCCCAGGTTTCTCTAGCACCCACTAGAAGGAAGCACCAACTCCCAGAATATCTTCTAGCACCAACTAGAATTTAGAGGACTGCAATCCTCCCTAAAACCACCCTACCACCCTAATTGAATCTTACAAAACTTTACTTACTTGCTCTGTCTCTTCCAACTTCCATTCTTTGTTCCATTTCTATCCCCTATTCATTCTCCTACTGCACACATCGATACACTATTCAACTTCTCTTTCTTCTCCTTATACTTTGTGCTACCTCTGCATGTTATACACTGCATCTTTGATCTCCTCTTCGGGTACTGCTCTACCTCTCTACCTACCCACATGCATCACTATCGAAGTAACACACACTGTTCTTTGTTCTTCATTTCATTCTGACGTCGAGTACTCTGCCTAATCATCATAGAAACTCTTCATCTTCTTTGGCGGTTATGCAGTATCTGTTCATCATCAGTGGAAGTTATCCAAAGATTCTTTGGTTTCTCTGGCTGTCGAAACTCTTCGTCTTCTCTGTTAGTTACAACCATTCAATTATGGTTTCTCTGTCTTCTAAGACCCTACCTTCACGTGACCACCAAATGTTTATTCAAAAGGCACTTTGTGTTCTTGGTCTAGTGAGCACTAGCTCCCTTTATTTCAATATGACCTTGGGCGATGAACTTCACATGACCATGAGATTGCGGGCATGAGCTCTCTTCTCATTAGCCCCTTGTCACATGTGACCTCAGGCTATGTCTTTTCATAAGCGAATGATTGTGGGTGCGTCCAATAGTGGTTTTGGAATTAAATTCTTTTCTCCCCACAATCTACCTCTAGATGCCACATACCCTTTCTCTGATACCATGGTTTCAATCGCGGTCTGCCCTCAGAAAAATAACTTGTGAGCAACTTTTGATCCCGCAATCATGCGTGATTGTTGATCTCTCAGTCTCTGACAGATTCCCTTGATCAACAAATCAGATCTTTTGTCTTTTCCTTCCTTCTTTCCTCCATCCATGCATGATCCTTAGTCTCAATGACCAAGTGACATGTCGCCCTTCAAACCAATGAACAAGATCGATTTTGCCTTTCGGGCTTCGGGAGTCTTGATTCTCAAGCTCTACTTTCTCTCGGAGAATTTCACCTAGAGTCCACGATCCAACGATGCATGTCCCTTTTGGATCAACGGTCACAATCCCTTCGAGTATTCGAGGTTTAGAAATCTCAACTTTTCGACCTTTCAACCTTCCTTTTCTTTTTAATGGAGTTGACAATCCACTGACGTGTGTCCCCTTTTGGATTGACGGTCGAGATATCCTTCGGGTCTCTGGACTTTGAATATTTCAAGTCTCAACTTCTCATTTCTTTTGACTGTATATATTCTGAAATGGAAGATCTACTGACATCTATCCTCCTTGAATCAACGATCACAATCCCTTCAGGTATTCGGGGTTCGACAATCTCAACTTTCCAACCTTTCCTCCTTCCTTTTCTTTTATCCATAGTTAGCGATCGATTGATGCATGTCTCTCAGAATCAGATGGTTGAGATTGACTTCAGATTTCTGGGGTTCAGGAATCTCAACTCTTAACTTTCTTGGATCACTTTTTCCGGAGTATCTTTCCCCGAACTGCACAGATTTCTGCCATGCATCCTTCTAGCAATCGACGGTCTGGATCTTCTTCAGGTATTTGACGTTCGCGACTTCGGGACTTTAGGCTAATCATTGGTGGTAAAAATCCTAGAGTGACATCACTTACTTACGTCACTTGATGACATGTCATGAGCCTAGTAGTTGCCACGTGTCACTCGGCTTTGTGATTTGCACATACCTGAAATGTTGAATCAACTTGACACTTGTCATTGTCTGATTGTACCATGTAGGATTTCTGACACGGTTCCTCATTCACTTCAGAACTTCAGCCTTCGGGACTTTGGGTATTTCGACTTTTCAAGTTGCCAATTCTTCTTAAGTGAGAATCCCCGAACAGTAACCTCCTCGTAACTTTTATACCTGAACTAAATGTTGTTCGTTGATCATGTTCTTAGTTTGACGACTCGATATTTTTGTGATGTTTCTTTTCTAGATTATCATGTCCTTCCACTTTAGAATGATTTGACGGATGACGTTTACTATGGCTCTCCGGGCTTTGGGGATTTCAGATCTCAAACTAAAAATTATCAAAGTGATTTGCTCTAGAGTTGTGGATCGTGTGCCACCTGTCAGTCTTGACGATGGATGGTCCCTGCTTACTTTGGGACTTTGACAAGTCCGCTCTCCTATGCTCATCCAAAGGCTTAAACTTCGTGCATGTATTTTTGAATCCAAAGACTTTTGATCCTCGGCGCTCAGATCCAACAGATCAGATCTGTAGTTCTCCTCTTGAGATTTCTAGTCTCTCTAACTTAGAAGTTTTTATCGACCTTTTCTCCTCCTGCGAGTCCATCTCTTGGATCTCGTCTGCACTTCTGGAACCCTCTATCTCTTCTGAGCTTTCTCATCTTCTGCACTCTTGAGGTTTGGTTCACTGTTGTTCTTGTCATCAATGAAAAGCACATTCTTCCTGTAAACATGCCAATAAGTGTTTCACATTGAATGTAATGCAAGTGGTTCATCAATTGGAGCATTTTTGAGCCAGAAGGAAGGCCAATTACATTCTTCAGCAAGAAATTTAATGATGCTAAAAATAAATACTTTGTTTATGATTACGAATTTTATGTGATTGTACAATATTTAAAGAAATGGCGACATTACTTGCTACTAAAGGAGTTTATATTATTTATTGATCATAAGGCATTGTAGTACATCAATAGTCAAGGTAATTTAAATAAAAAAAATTCCAAATGGGTAGAATTTTTTCAAGGTTACTCATTTTTTTTGAAGCACGGGTTTGGAAAGTCGAATAAAGTTGCAGATGCACTAAGCCGAAGAATAATTCTACTGAATACTGTGTTAGTTGAAGTTGTTAGCATGGAATGTATGAAGGAGTTGTATGTAGAGGACACATATTTTGTAGAGGCTTGGAAAGTATGCAAAGTGCCTTGGAGCATTGACAAAACACCATATTTGGATTTCCACATCCCAAAAGTATTCTTGTTTAAGAACCAAATTTTGTGCATTCCACGGAGCTCATTGTGGTTGAATATTGTTAGAGAAATGCATAACGAAGGTTTTGGTGGACATTTTGGTGTTGATAAGACCACATTGTTAGTCAATGAAAGATACTTTTGGCATAGCACTAACAAGGACATGAAAATTTTTGTTGAGTGCTATAGAATTTGCCAACTAGCAAAAGGAAAGAGTCAAA
>ML828479.1:46199-59539 GCA_009831015.1 Picea engelmannii | reverse complement strand
AAAATCCCTCAACAAATCCTCGATATGTGTTCTCCACTACGCTTGGTCCGGCTTTGGAGGGGTTATCTCCGCTACCTTTCCTTACGCGACCTCGTGTTTATCCCCTGTGTTAGAGGGGGGTCCCAGATAACTTCCACGTAACTGGACTTCTACACTCCCTATCATAGACTCCAATGTTTGGTTTTGAGTGGCCTTGGAGAATTTACTCTCCAACCTAATCCAAGGCCCTAGTCCTGAGCTAGTGTATGAACCCTACAAACAAAAAGTCTGATAGATTTTAAATTAGCGTTGCTTTTATTGGTTTGTTTACGTCACAGGGTATGAAGGTGAAACTGATGATGTGTAAAGACTCAAAGCAAAAATAAATGAAAAATGCTGAAAACAAAAGACTTTTACTAAATGCAAAAATCAACAACTTTTCACAAAGAAAGACTTCTTTTTCTTTTCAATTTTGCTAAGATTTCATGCAGCAAACATAAAGGATTTTTCACTCGACTACGAGCTACTTATGCTCTAAATGCACCGCAAAAAACTTATGAACAAAAAGACTTCTCCCTAGCTATCGATGCAGAAACACAATCTTCAAACAAAGAAGAAAATGAAAAAGAGATAATTTTTTTTATTTAAGTACTAAATGAAGCAACAAAGGGAAAATGCTGACAAGCACAAAACCAAGAAAACAAAATAAAATTCTGGCTTAACACGCAGATCGTAAAGAACCAGAGCAAAGACACCCAATGGAAATCAAGAAAGAACCGACTCTTACGCTTGTCTACAAACCATAAAACAAAATCTTTCTTTCTTATCTTTTCTATCAACAATCAACTAAGAAAAAACCAGGCTAAGGGTAAGAGGCCCTAACCTACTGACTGTGCAACCCTAGACTCAAACCCCTGAGAGGAACACTTCTCACCACAGGAGGGGATGACTACCCCACCCTCATTGAAAAGCAACCACTCAAGCCCGCTACTGTCACTGAAACAACATGCGTGCAAATGCGTGCTGAGCTATAACAGAGCGCGGGTAGCTGTGGGCTACACTTGCATAGGCCGCGTGTATGTATAAACTCCAAGACAAAACTAAACACAGGCAGCCCAGACCTGGAAGAGGCCTCTGGTACTAACAACCAGGGTCACTTGAAGGCTTGGATGCTTCTTCTTTAACAGAAAAGAAAAATAATTGCAAAGAATAACAAAATGCAATAAAGCAAACTAAGACAAGACTGTGAACCAACAAGACTTAGACAGGATCCAGAAAGCCCCCTGAGAATGTATAATTCTGACAGGGAAGAGGGGAACTGCCTCTTAAGCTCTCTGACTCCTACACGCTACTGAAACCTCTACAGCTAGCGTTCACACGCGTGCTGTAGAAGGTTAGGGCGCGGGTTACACGCGTGCAGGCCTTTTGTAGGCCGCGTGTACCTCTGTGTGTCCCGATAATTATCGTCAAGCAACAGTCAAGGAAAAATTGGTATAAAGAACTAGGTTCCCTACTAGTTTTGACCTAACAGAAAACAGACAAACAAAGAAACAGACAATCTAATCCTTTAAACTACCCAAAAACCTCAACTAAATCCGGGAACCCTAAAGAGTATCTTCCCCAGTGGAGTCACCAATTCTGTTGTTGGGAAATAATACCCTACGGACTAGCAAACTAGGGTCAGAGTTGCATGCAGATTTTGACCTTAAAGAAATGACCTTTTAACCTACCACCCAAAACTTAAACCCCTCTTTCAAGACACATGCATGGAAAGTAACTACTAACCTTTTTACTGATGTTTGGTGTAGATCCTCCGTTATGCTTTTCCCGCTTACTTGCTCCTTCCAAAGTTCTCCTGCAATCAAGACAAAACACTACGCATGCATGCTATTTTTCTACTTGAGGGTTAGAAAATAAGCATAAATTACACAAATCATAGATAACATGCATTGGGACGGGAAAAGTATTCTTTTATTATTTTCAAAATGAATCAACTTACAATCAAAGTCGAGACTGGCCACCGCTCCTTGATCCTGATCTTGGGCTCCTCCTCTTCTTTGTCCTCCAACTGCTTTGCGTTAATTCTCCTTAGGTTTGAGGAAAGGCTAAAGGGTTGGGACAAATGGATTTGGCAAATGGGCAGAGTTTCTTTGCTATAATTTTTCCTCTTCCAAATGGTACCCCTACCCCTTCTTTTATAGGCTAGAAGGAGCTAGAGTTTTGGACGAACTCTCGGCCATGCATGGCCGGGATTTTCAGTTAAATGACCCATAGCTTTTTGTCCCGTCGACAACTTTCTTGTTTTTGTGCTTTGTTAGGTAAACGTGGGCTGTAGTAGGCCTGCCAGTGTTCCAGCGCGTGCAGTAGTGGGTTAGGGCGCGTGTACCTTCACCCAGGAGGAGTTTTGAAGAGGTTGTTCAACAAATGTTTTGGCAATGAAGGGATATGAGTTGGCTTGATGCCAGGTAAGCATGTGTGGTGCAATTTAGGGTTATAACAACCACTACCCTAGTTTGGTGACCAGATAGGTGGTAGTGTCATACCGCTACATGCACATGGTCATAATAGGGTGACTCGTGATGAGACCTCTTATCCATCAACTAGTACCTTGAGTGTTTATGTATCTTATGGGTCCCCTTTTCTTACTGAGAAGCTTTTCACTACTTTCTAGGGGATTTCTGGGAAAAGTATATCAAAGGTTTCAATATTGGCTTTTAACTCTTTCCAGCTACTTTTACCCTTTGGGCCTTTAACCCCTTCTTCCCATGAGGTAAGGTACAACCCTTCCTAGTGTAGCCAATCCCAATGCCCAAACAAAGGTAGGGGAGATGAGAGTAATATAGACGGAAAGTGGTAAGTATGGAGGGAACAGACGATGAAATTTCATAGACGCACCCAGTGGAAACCCATCCTAAAGGGAGATCAACTTACTAGGTCACCTTGTCACCCTTCCAGGTATGAATGAGGCAAAGAGCATAATTTCCAAGAAAACGTCATGAAATGAAGAAGAATTCAATGCAACGTATTAAAGTGCTTAAAAAATTAGAGTGACACATACCATGATACCCATAATCATTACCTCATGGAGCAAGACTTACTGTTACTTCAGGACCAAGCTGGTGGGATGGATACTACTGTTGCTGATAAATGCACTGCACTGAAGAAAAGAGGGGCCCTCCGAGGTCATGCTTAAGTTTTCCAACTGTCAGTACCCCATGTCTAGGACATGTGGGCCTCTAGACGTGATCTCCTTAGTTACCCCTAGGGTAGTGGATAACATATGGATCCAACTCGAGGACATGTTCTCATCGTAGAGCACATGAGAACCTCAACATCTCTGGTATGACCTGTGCCTGCTAAATCTCAACAAAATGTATTATTAATCCTTAGGGTGGTGATATCACTCCTTGTTCATATATGATATAATAAAATAAAGAGCAACTCTAATCTAACATATGATCGTGAGCATACATATATACAAGTGAGACAAAATAATATGTAAATGTAACTACAACTATATAAATATGAAATGCAATGGTATACACAATGGATGCAAAATACCTACCTATCTAACTTACCTGTGAAGTCAAGTCTCTACCCCATGATGGGGTTTGAGGAGGTTTCCACTAATTGGTAATGGACGTTTTCTTCCTTCCATTGTAGACAAATAGTAGGCATCGTTGACTAACTTCATTTTGATTCTGAAAGGTCCAAGCCAAAATTTCGCATTCTCTTTAACATTGTTAGGCTCACCTTGTTAAGAACCCAAAGAATGAATACAAAATCACCACAATAGATATAGAAGAACAATATGCAAAATATCTCTTATTACTATCAAACCCTTAGGGTAGGACAACACCATACAATGGATCCTATTATGGAAAGGATCATCTCCTGTTCACTTGCCTCTTCGAGAGGGCAACCTCCTAATGAACTTCAACTCCAAATACAATATTTCTCTTCATATCCCATTACATTGCTTGAACCCCTTTATATAGTGCTACCATCACCTAAAAACATTCTAGAGGAGGAATCTTCTAGAAGTAGAACCTTCTAAGAAGTCCTCTTACATTTATTATATTTAACTACCCATTTATTATATCTAACTATTATAGTGGGCCTTATTTAATAATATAGTGGACCTAGTCCACCTTACATTGAATGGCCTCCACTATTATCATTATGGGCCCTCTGGACCCCCCACTACCTCTCTAGATACTTAACATTCCATCCCCCTTATGAAAGCGTTGTCCTTAATGCTTGATGTACAACCATATACCAGGGTCCCATGGATAAGTGTGGACCATAGTGCTGAAGTAGACTAGAGAACCAGGTTCCCATGGATAAGTGTGGACCATAGTGCTAAAGTAGAATAGAGAACTAGGGTCCCATTGAGAAATGGAAGCCACCATGCTGAAGTAGTCCAACCGCCATTGTAAACCAGGGTCCCATGTCCAATTTCTCATGTGAGATCCACACAGAATATATCGGCTGCCAATAACCAACTAAAAATGATGCTCTCAATACTGACACCTATCATGTGGATCCAAATAAAAATATCCATCCACTAGTGGGAAAGGGTCAAAGCTGAATTTGGAAGGAACAATGTAGGCTGGAAACTGGTAATCATAACTAGCTCCTGATGTGTCACATTGATGTGCTCTACAGAAGGTGGAGTAGAGTCATCAAATAAAAGATGGAAGTGGTTGTCATTCCAGAAATGACAACTATTCATATACCAATCATCGCAATTGGCCTCAAAATCATACCAAGCATATATTTATTGATTATATTCATCCCTGATGTTCGCCATAAGAAATATCTCGTTCATGCTATCCAATGAATCTTGAATACTGCGAAAACTATCATTGAAGCCATCTGCAAGGTCATGCAATCTGTCATGCAATGTGCCACACCATGTGTCATACAATTGAGATTCAAATGCTTCAGTTATTTGTAGAATTTATTTGAGGGTTTGAGAGGAAATAGCCATATGAACACCCTATAAAAAGTTATGAACTCTGCATTCCAGCCGCCGTCACAAAAAAACCCAAAAAATAGAACAATAAATTACGACAGAAAATCACAGCTTTTTCCAGAAAACCTTGAAAAACTACTGAATTTAAAATGCTCATAACTTCACTTCTCGGACTCCGTTTTGGCTGATTTGTTTTTTTAAATTGGGTATTTTTGCGAGATAAATTCAAATACCCAATTTGTTTTTCCAAATTCAGCTCGTAAATATTCATATATGAACCTGAAGTGCGCCACCCTCTTTTTTTCCCTAGAAAATTTTTGGAAAAATAGCAAAATTTTCTTCCCTTATTTGGCCAAGGAAAGTGATATGATATCAATTGTTAAGTACTTGAATAGATCTGAATATAAATATTAAAATAGATCCACAATAACAACAAGAATAATCTGAACCATTCACCAAATACTGAACACAAGAACTAGAGAAAACCCTTGAGGTAGGGTAACACCATATATTAATCCTTAAGGAAGGATAACACTCCTCAAACAATGCTAGATACATTCACAATATTCTTTACTATATCTCATTACATTGCTTACACTTTTTTATATAGCTCTCTCTATCTCTTAGGAACCTTCTAGAGAGCCTTCTCACATTTATTACATTTAACTACCATAGTGGACATTTATTAATATAGTGGACCTAGTCCACCTTACTTTGAATGACCACATTCTCATATATTAAATGACTTCCACTAATAATACATAACCACATTCCCATTGGGTACCTCTCTAGGTATACTACAGACTTAAGCCTAAAAAGAGTTCTTTACGGTTGGGCATGAATACTAAGTTATCACCTAGATATTGTGGTTCATTCGAGATACTTGTTCGAATATGACCTGTAGCTTATCAACTTGCACTTCCATCTACGGTAATAGAACATGATGTGTTTCATGTTTCATTACTGAAAAAGTATATACATGACCCTACTCACATTGTTGATTGGAAAATGATACAGGTGGAACCCATGGGCAAGTTCCCAGTAGAGCCAGATCATATTCTCGAAAAGAGGGAACTTACACTCTAGAATCGAGCCGTAGGACATGTAAAGGTGCAATGGAAGCACCTTAGTATAGAAGAGGCTACTTGAGAAATGGAAAGAAATATGCGGGAAGCATATCCATTTCTGTCCCAGAATGGTACTGATGGAAACTAGTTAACATTGAGGATGGTGTTAAGTTCTAAGGGGGGTGTATGTGATACCCCACAACTTGAAACTTTGACAAGTATTATTATTTTAATTTTAGAATTTTATTTATTTTTCCAAAAACGACACATTGGTCGATGGACCAAATATGAAATGTAAAAAAATTATTATTTTATGAAAATAAAGCACATATGGAAAAAGGGGCACACGTTGAAGCAGTTGTTAAAGAGGGAGTTAGGAATCCAAAGGGGTTGGCCAAGTGGCAGTAGACCTGAGACAAGCTGTGCAGTAACTTAACTACAAAAAGACACATTCCATATTTATAGGAGAATCTGTGAACATGTGTAAAACTAAATCTGACAGGCGGTCAATGAGAAAGAGGCTCAAGACAAGTGTCACAAGTCCAAGGAAAAACAAAAAGAAGTCATGAAAAGGGAATGGGACACCATTCTGCGATGTGAACGGATAGCTATGAAAGACTACACAATGATTGCTGACTTGAAACAGAGAAATTATACTTTTACACACAACAAGCTGGTACTCAGAATTCTGCAAGAGGCCACGTAGGCAACCCCTTCGATTCCGAACTCAACTCGGGGATGACAGAGGTTGACAGAGACTCTAGTCTACGGTTGGGAGGAACAAAGTATTCAATGTGTGGTTTCCCCAAGTTCCAGGTTTTACTTCTTTATTATGAATATGCCAATCTGGATATTACTGTGTATTACTGTGTGTTACTGTGTTCAGGATTATTGGTTATGGAATATTTTAAAGATAAATAATTCATAATAGTATTAGATCTATGCAATTTTACGAGAAAATAAATGCATAAGATTTGTTCATACAAAAAATTTATTGGAAGAAAAACGATAGTTATTCTGTTGCTAGATCTACCAATAGAGTTGTATTACTAGTAACAAACCAATTAAAAATAATGAGTAAGTCTAGTTATTAAATCGGGAAATGTATCCAAATAAGGAATCTGTACTAAGGAAACAAAGTTCAACAAAGTTACAGAACCATAAAAATGTAGACAACAGTCTTGAAGCCACGAGATTTTAAAAGAATATATATATATATATATATATATATATATATATATATATATATATATATATATATATATATATTCGATCGACTAGCTCGACAGAGTGTACAAATAGGGTGGTCACATATTGTGATATCACGCTTTGAACATAATTAGTGATGGGGCCCAAATACCTTCTCCAAGCAAGGGTATTCTCGGAATCCATGGTACCAACCTCCTCAACACCTACAAAGTGATAATTAAATAGGCTAGGAAGTTGTACAAGTGCAAGTAAAACAAATAGAATTTGAATACATACACAAACGAAAACGAACTTACCATGGAAGTTTAGGGCGCTTCTCGTATCTCCTTTTGTTGCCAATGAACAACATGTGAATGCTAAGGGTAGTTGGAAAAATGATGGATACCCCTCGCAATAACGAGCATGTCCCATCATTAGTTAAAATACCCAAGTAAAATCTTTAGCAAAATAAATCAATTCATTGTGCACATATAGAAAATAAATCTGAGGAACATTACTGTACTATGTGTGTACATATTCAACATTTTCCAATAGTAGTCCCAATTGCGTTTAGGACGAGTAAAGAAAACGATTTGGGGTGTTTTAATCATAGATTGGAAACTAGAGAAGTAAAAATGAAATACATAAACCCTATGTAATATTAGATTCCTTTAAGGAAAACTCGGATCGGAGAGATAATAAAATTGTGGGTTCGGTCGATAAGCCTTGAAACCCAAGTAAATAATTTTTGGACCATAGGCTAACCAGAACCAAGACACTCCAGGACCTGAAATGCATTTTACATTCACGATATTAAAACTACAAAAATATATAAAACATGATAAAGTCCAACAAGGAAAACCATACAGAAGCATATTAACCCAAACCGATGAAATAACGTATGAGCAAAGACTGTAAATTAATATCTTAAATTTGTCCATAAAAAATGTACAAGGATAATAAGACGAAATTCCAAGCTCTTAGTTACATAGGAAACCATGACGAATAAAAAGGAAATTCCATAAACATATTACCATTAGAGACACCACCCTTGAAATCATTTAAAACCAACCATCTGCAGGCCAACAAAGTTGTGAAGAACCCAACTCATTCTAATAATCCTTGTTGGGAACGAAATGGATTATGGGAAGTCAAAAATTCACTACTGCAACTTGTAAACTCTCAAGGCATGAGAGGGTTTAGTTAAACTATCAAACTCTCATAAAATTCTCAGGAGGAACGTAGAGCTGAAAAATGAAAAATGCAAAATGAGCCAAGTTTGGGAGAGGTCGGAATGGTTTAAGGATCCGACAAGAAACCCTATGTTGGATAAAGTTCACTCCTTCTACCATTCTTGGGCTGAACCAAGTTCAGATCTATTTTGGTTTCCAACAAAATCCCCCTAAAACTATCGACCCTTGTGGTAAACTAGAAGGCAACACAATGCATAGGATGCACTATGCAGTTTCACTCGAGATAGTTGTTATGGGGCGCTGCAATGCTCAGGTGCTTGCAGCCTGGGAAATGAGTGGGGATCTACAATTAAACTCTATAGTCTTCATTTATTACTTTAACATTCATCTTATCAGGGATACCCTGTCATTCTTGTTCATACATGTAAAGTAACAGATCTATCTAGTCATTCACACATTTGTTTAACATATAACCATTAACAACAAAAGAGATACATAACATTCAATCACATAACATATGATATTTCGTGGTTCACCCCCCCTTGGCTACGTCCACAAATATTTGGATGCTCTACTATTTTATTATTATGGTTCCAAAAATACAATGCCTCATGCGTTACAACTCTCCATCAGAACAGGTCGAGATCTATAATGAGGCAGAATAGATCACACCTGGCTCTTGATCATGTAATCTAACCCTCAAGATCTCCCTTATTTCCTCTCCTTGGCTCAACAACATACAAAAATAGATCAGATTATATAGACATTCAGTCCTCTTACAACATGGTAACAATGACCATTAACATGAAATCCAACTCCAAAATGAAGAACCCGAACGACCCCTCCCCAACTACCTATGACCTATACCTCTTAGGTGCCTATTTATACATGTTTTTGGCTTACTAGCAATTACATATTCTTACCAAAACCCTAACCCTATCATGGCTAGGTCTCCTTGCATGCGCGCCTCACATGATTTCCTCTCCTGCATGCACATCTGTCTTGCAGGTGCTGATTTTCCTGCATACGTGTCTTCCTTACACGTGCTTCTTCCTCTGCATGTGCATCCACCTCCCACATCGTGCTTTTCCCTCAAAATTGGGCATGTGCCCAACATTCCCCCAACACTAACATCATGACTCGTCTCGATTCACTGCCTAACTCTAGTGTCTGTCACTGCTTGTGCCAGTGCTTCATACATATCTACTATCCGTTGGCACTGCTCCTGAGCCTGGCTTCTCTTTGCTAACATGGATTCAACCATCTGCGCAGTGACGGGTGGTCATAGGATCTCACCCCCTTCCAAACCTATCTGTTCGAGGCACACTTTTGTTGTGTCAATTTCCATGACCAACTGATCTTGTCGTGCGATCTTCTGTGCCTGCACCTCTTTTTCTTCTGCCTGAAGGTTCTTCATTTCTACGACCGTCTTGATCTTCCCTAGCAGTGAAATTGTCCTCTGTCGCTACTTGACATTTTCCATTGCTGCATGCAATTTATCTTCCTTTCCTTGCAACTCTTGTAGGCTTCCATCCTCTAATAGTTGTGTCCTTAGCTGGCCGCTCTTCTCCAACAGTTCCACCTTGATCCTCAATTGTTCTAGCACATTTTTTACCTCCTGTACCTATTCCAAAATTGAAGCTCGATGGTTTTCCGCATTTTCCCATACTTCTGAGAGTCGATCTTCTACTATCATGGCTATTATCTCTACGTCATCTGTTGTCAACGATGTTTCCATTTGTTTCCTGTGGGCCTTTGATTTCTTCCTAGCGCCACTTGCTTTCTCCCATGTTCTCTTCCTTTGGGCCTCTGGTTGTTTATATGCTTCTGGCATTCGTGTATCCATGTTGATAACCTACTAAACTTCTTCATCCATGGCTACATCTTGTACCTCCATTTGCACTTCCTCTACACTCATCTGTCCTGTTCGTCCTCCCAGTGCCTGCTCTTTAGCCCGTGGACCCTGTGTAGGACCATGCTATGACTTCTTTTGTGTCCTAGTTTTCTTCCGAATTGAGTTTCTTTCCCCCACTGTACCTATTTTTGTTTCCTTTTTATGGCTAGCGCCATTCCTGCCTATCTGTTGCATGGGGACTGTTCTACCCTGCGTCTCGATTTGTATTGTTAGCGCTGCTCTTGGAATCTCTAGCATTTTCCACTCCTCAAGACACTCTTGGACCTCCATGTGGATGTTCTACTTCGTCACACAATACTTTAGCTAGAACCACTCCTTTGTTGGGTACTTCTTTTCCTATAGCCACATGCTTTGACATGATGCTCGAAAATTTTCTATCTGTCCATACTCCTGGACAGTTTCTGGTGAGATCCTCCATGTATCTGCCAAGTTGTTTTGGATCTCTATTAAGTACTGTGTGAACATGTCATTGTTAAATTTATTTACCTTGGGATATTTCGTGCTTCGCAATGACATGTAGCGCGTTGCGCCACATTTTTCTGTCCTTGGTAGGAACATTGTGTATTTAGGTTCGTGCCACCCCATAAGTGAAATGAGGATGAGTAACCACAAGTAGTGGAACTCAGAGCCCTAGTATTATGCGTCCTTGCAATATTCAAGGAATGATTTCAATAGGTAAGGGGCCCAGCTCATCGAGCTCCCCTTTGTGCATTGCACCGTAGCTGCTACTACTCCTGCAGGCACTTCTTCTTTCAAACACTTGCGCATTAATTTGCAACCTAGAAATCTAGTTGCAAATCGTGTCACAGGATCATTGATGTCATTGATCTTGATACCTCTGTTATCCCTCTCTGTGCCATACTTTGCTTTGATCTCATCTGAGATGGATTTTTCCTTAGTCTTGTCTTCCAGGTATTTATCCGGCTTCTCCCTATATGTGGGTAGCCCTGTAATCTTTGCGATGAGGTCAACGTTTATCGACACTGGCCTATTCATCCATAATATGCCTCTGTGCACCCTAGCTAACAACTGTTTAACACATCCGTTTATGTGTTTTCTGCGCCCGAAGTGCAGTATGTCTAATAAGTTCATGATGCCGGTGTTGTACAGTCCCAGAATCCACTATGCAGGCTTCAATAGTAGCACGCCTGATGGGCCCTCTTCCCTTCTCTATAGGTAGATCCGCGCTACCAAATCTAGGAACTTTGTGGCGTTAGAGACATTATGGTTGGAGTATTTAAGGCTATCGACTCCTCCTACCATGTTATCCTCGGTCTTCACTTCGTTGGGAATTTTCGACATTACTAAACTTAGTTCTTCATGTGTGCATTGTACGCCATGTGCACTTCTTTCTGCTCTAATCTTGTTTTACCCTTGTGGGGATGATACCCCACCCTCTTGCTTTGTTTCTGGCTTTGGTTCCTGCTTTAGGCCCTACTGTGTGGAATCCATGGCCGGTTCTACTTCCTGCCCTTTTCCCCTAGACGCATCCTCTATCATCTGCTTGGGATCCTATGCGGGTTCCTGCTCCTCCTCCACATGTAATGTGGTTTTCTCGTACTTCGACGTGTGGATTTCGTCCACATCCACCATTGTGGGAATCTCATTGGTTCCGGTTTGTGGTACCCATGTGCTACTCCGTGTGTTTCATTCAGTTCTTCTTGGTGCTCCAACCCTCGGTGGTGACATGGTGGTAAAATATGAACTACAGAATCTCAACTCGATAGATGGTAGCGCAAATTTTCACTCTATTGCTCTTCTGCTTGACTCGGTGTTTTTCTTCTTAGAAAATAACACAATGGGCTGGTTTCCTCCCTCTTCCAACTTTATAGCGGGATGAGGAAGTGACAGTTGTGTCGAACTGATAATTGTCTCTTTTTCATTTTTTGTTGTCTTTCTTGTGCACTGTACCTTTCTACCCGTTAACTGCTCTTCTATGCGTCGCATTTTCGAACCCTGGTTTTCTTGAAGCACCCTGTTCTGTCTGCCTAGTTCTATTATTTCAGGGCCCTCCATGTGCGCTGAATTTTTTATATTTTTATCCTTTTTACTTTTTATGGATTTTCTTCTTTTTATTTGTTTTTCTCATTTTCTCTCCCTTACTTCTACTATAATACACTATATACATATTTTCTTGTTGCGTGGTACCTTTCTAAGCACTAGGAGGCTGAATGTCCCTATATATTTTTAGTCGACTCCCATTGATCATTCCTCTTAGTTTTGTACCTCCTAAATATTTCAACTGTACAACTCCCACATCTGTGACAATATTTAATTCATATGGTCCCAATCAATGCATTCTGAATTTTCCTGGGTGCTGACGAAATTTACTGTCATACACCAAGACTAGGTCTCCCTCCTTGAAACTCTTCCTTTTAATATGTCTGTCATGCCAAGATTTGTCCCTTGCTTTATGTACTTCCTAGTGAAATCCTGCTAGAATCTTATCTTCTTCCAACACCATCAGCTAACTTAGCCTTTCTTGTACTGCACCTCGTTCTATCATGTCGGTGATTGCTGCTACACGCAGACTAGTACCAAAAATTCTAATGGTACCAGTACTTCTTGTCCATACACCAACTTGAATGGTGTGTGCCCTGTTAACTTTTTGCATGTAGTCCTGTATGCCCATAATACTGCTGGTATCTTCAAGTCCCAATCGTCCCTGCTGACATTGCAGATCTTTGTCAATGCATTCTCTATGATCTTATTAAAGGATTCCATTGTTCCATTTGCTTGAGGGTGATATGGTGTACTCTTTTGATGATAGACTTCAAACTCCCTATTCATATCCTTGATAGTACTATTGATGAAGTGAGTGCCTTGGTCACTCATCAAAATCCTTGGGCATCCAAATCTAGTGATCACTTTCTCAAATAGGAAGTGCGATGTTGTCTCTTCCCTGCAATCTTTTACTAGTGCTGCTTCTCCCCATATTGTTAAGTACTGTTAAGAACCTGAATATTGAATACAAAATATAACAATAGATCCAAAGATATCTGAATACAAAAGCACTACCA
>ML828479.1:25586-36065 GCA_009831015.1 Picea engelmannii | reverse complement strand
ATATATATATATATATATATATATATATATATATATATATATATATATATATATATATTGTGAATGGTATTAGAGGTGTGTGATAGAGGGGATGTGTACTTGGATTCTTCAAGCATACATGAATATCATGAGGCATGGATGGTTGACTGGGTGTATCCTTTCATATGACTCCCCACAGGGAGTGGTTCTATGAATATGAAAGGTATGATAGAGGTGACATTTTCCCAGGAGATGAATTGACAACAAAAATCATAGGATGGAAGGATTAGAACACTCCTTGGTGTTCTGTACATCCTAGGATTGGAAAGATTAGAACACTCCTAATTACATTGACCTATATATGGTGAGATACAACTAGATGTTGTATTAACAATCCCTAAACAATGTTAAAAGTGCCAAATGGTGAACGTATAACCATGGGGTGCTTTAATCCATTAAAAAATATGCCATATGACCCCTTATACATGGTTTTTTGTCATGTTCACTATAATAACGACTTATAAATAACCAGTATATTACAAAACTTAGCCCTTGCTAGTAAAAACAATTATATATATGTTTATCAAGCACCTATCGTAAATAGTCTTAGTAGAATGAGACTTAAGTTAACATGTATAAATGCTATGTATAGTGAAGGACCAAATCAATAAGTGTTAAGTCTTTAATTCAGATGTCTTATGGTACAAGATACTTTAAATAAGTATTTAAGAAGTTGGAAGGAACAAACTATGTAATATTTAACCTCTATGGTTTCTCATTCATAGTAAAATGATGAAAGAATAATGAGACTATCGTAAAAAAATTGATTTATGTCAAATGTAAACAAGGAAACATAAGGGTAGTAATAAAATAAATTAATAGGAATATATGAGACAATCATGGCGACAAAAAATCATATTGTGAATGGGATTAGAGGTGTGTGAAAGAGGGTATGGGTACTTGGCTTCTTCAAGCAGAGATCAAGATCATGAGGCATGGATGGTTGACTTAGGTGTATCCTTTCATATGACTCCCCACAGGGAGTGGTTCTATGAATACCAAAGGTATGATGGAGGTGACGTTTTCCCAGGAAGTGAATTGACAACAAAAATCATATGGATGGAAGGATTATAACACTCCTTGGTGTTTTGTACATCCCAGGATTGGCTAGAAATTTGATTGATGTAAGAAAGATGGACGATGCAGGTGTAAAAACAATGTTTGAAAAGGGAACCTGTAAGATGGTTTGAGGAGTGATGGTGTTGTTGAAGGGAGTTTTGTTTGGAAATATGTATAATCTACATGGAAGCACTATTAGTGACGAGTGTAAAATTTTTGTTGTTCTTGATATTGGAGCTTAAGAAGAAAAATCTCTTATAGTCTTTGGAGAAAAGACTATGTTGTGGCATCAAAGACTGGAGCATATTGGAGAGAAGGGCGTTCGATTACTACACGGTGAAGGTATGTTTTAAAGGTATGACCAACTGATCTCTTGATTTTTATTTCTGTGAACATTGCGTATATGGGAAACAAAATTGGGCAAGATTCCCCTCTAGTGCAATGAGGGAAGATAGAATTTTACAGTTGGTGCACAGTGCTGTGTTTGGAGCCGTGCAAAGGGAATTGACTTTTGGGAATTTTTTTCTCTTGTTTCCAAGATAACTTCTTGGAAATGATATGCAAGTTCACTAGGGGGATTAGAGGGGAGGGGGTTGACTAGGCTCCCCTTGTTCGAGGTTTGGGGGCAAGATCCCCCAACTAAAATTTTTGGGATGTCCCTTCAAAGGTTTAAAATTCATTAGGAATGTGCATGTGTTCCTAATAGTGCATGCACATTATTAGGAATGAGTGCATGTTATTAGGAATGTGCATGCATTCCTAGAAAGCATGCACATCCTTTTCATTTCAAGTTTTTTGGGGGCCGAGAGTGACGTTTCTAGCATATGTGTTTGTTGATTTGGTTTCCTCAGATATAGGTCAAGAGTGACAAACTTTGTGGTTTGGGCTCCAAATACATCAAAACCTCTATTTTCCTGAATACCTCTCTCGGTGGTTTGGGCTCCAAATACATTAAAACCTCCATTTTTTTGAATACCTCTCTTGGTAGTTTCGGTTCCAATTACATTAAATTCTCCATTTTTCTGAATACCTCTCAATAACTCTATTTTTGTCGTTATTTGTGTATAGGCTACACAAATTTGTCAACAATGAAACTACAAACACATATAGAGTGGACTGTGCATAATCCATATATATATATATATATACTATTTTTAATATATATTTGTCTTAACATGTATTAGAATCTTAAAATACATACCTCTTTTATTCTTGTTATAAATTTTTATCACCTTAACCATTTTTAAAATAAGTAATACATTGCACTAGTGTAGAGTGAGATCTACAATCTAAAAAATAAATAAATTGTGTTTGATAATGTTAAGACCCTCGCACCGTGAACTATTGTGAGGCCTTGTAATTTCAAGGATACAATGATTTTCGTAATTTAAAAAATATATAAAATTATTATAGAGTTTGAAAAAATAGCCCTCGACTAGACCAATGTGTTCTCTACAATTATTCAATTTTTTTAAAGGAAATGTCATCATTAAGGTACTCAACATCTATACTAAAATAAACATATGCATTATATTTTGCATGAAAAATAACATACCATTGTTAGAAAAACTCAAATTTCAAATAGTCATTGAAAAATTCTATAAATAAAAATTCTATATTAGGAGAGCTAATTAAATTCCCTACATTTCATTTTTTTACACCATATTTAAATTCATTGTGAAAGTACCTCTAATCATCCCTCCAAATTAACACCTGTCATGAGAGACCATCATTAGCTTGCACCCATCTTAGTACAATTATGACATTTTTGGTCCCAAGGGGTTTGGTCTCGATCTAAATTAGAGTTTTCCCAACATTATTATTAGGGTTATATTGTTGGTTGTCCCTTTTCCTTAGTGTTGATTGTTTTCTTGTTTACATTATCCTTGTTTATAGGGTTTTGATTAATTTATCCTAGTAGATTGTATTGTGAAAAAATACAACTAAGTTGGGAGGAAGGGTTGACAAAGTTAATATTGAATTATGGTAAGGGAGAAAGTGCAGGTATGCATAAAAATTAAAATGTTTCTAATATTCATAGATTTTTTTTTTTTTTTTTTTTGTCTTTCTTTGATGTGTATAATTAATGATAATTACAATTCAATACTAACTTTCCAACTAAATCAATATTTAAAGTTTCTACTTGAAAATATAAAAAATATGATTAACTATTTCAAAAAAAAACAAAATGTAAAAAATTGATTTAACTTTCCCAATATTCATTAAATATATATATATATAATTAAAACATTTCATAAATTTTTTGAATTTTTATTTTTTTCTTATTTTCATTTTGCATATTCATATCACTGTTTCATTTAAAAAAAAATGATATCCAATTTAATTTAATTAAATACTCACTTTAGTGTAATTAAAAAAATGATATTCAGATGAAATATTCATTAAAAAAAGATTCATCTCACTGTTTCATATAAAAAAATTGATAGTACAATTTAATTTAATTATGTACGAATCACCTTATTGTAATTAAAAAAGTAGTCAGATAAAATATTATTAAAAAAATAAATTCTTATTTTCTATAATTAATAATAATTAAATATATCAATAATAATGTGCCAACCAATGAATGTTTACCTTTTTATTTGAACATATACAAATATATGCTTAACCCATTTTATAGCTTTTTGAATTTTGATTTTTTTTCTTGATTTTATCTTATCTTAATTGATTACTCATCTAAATCAAATGAATGTTTACATTTTTATTTAAACATATAAAAATATATGATTAACTCATTTTATATTTTTTGAATTTTGATTTGATTTGATTTTAATTGATTACTTATCTTATTTTAATTGAGTATTCACTTTATTGTAATAATAATCATTTTGTAGAACGTTTAAATTATTGCAAAAATAATATTAAAATAAAATATTTTTAAATGTTTTTTTTTTTTTTTTTCTTAAATTGATTATTTATCTTAATTAAATACTCAATCAATCATTTAGTAAAATGTTTAAACTAAAAAAATTTAAAATGAAATATTTCTAAACTTTTTTTTACCTGTAAAGAACAAGAGTTTCAAAATATTTAAGAGTCCAGGTCAAACATATCATATGATGACGATGGTTTTTAATTGTATTTTAAAATTAATAGAATTAGTATAAAGAATTGAGTAATTTGTATGATTAATTGAATTTATTTATTAAAGATATTTTAGAAAAAATAAATATATTTTAAATTAAATTTTTTTTTTGGAAAATTTTTAAGTATTTTTTATTTAGAAAATAGTGTTTCACATAAATCTTAAATTTTTAGTGCACAAGGCCATTAAGAATGAAGGCTCAAAACTATCAACATGTTATTTATGGGAATAAAACTTAAATGTAGAAAATATCACTTCAACTTATAACCATTGATTAGACCTAATTGATATTTTAAATTAAAATATATATTAATAAAAAAATTATTATAATAAACAAATATTTATTATAAAATTATAAGATTTTAAAGAATATTTATTTTAAGAGTTAAAGAGTAAATAGATAACATTGAGAGTGAAGTGTTCAGAAGTAATTCTAGCTACCAAGAAGATCTGTAATGGGATGATGGCTAGGCTAAAAAGAAACGATTCCTCATAGGGTTGAGATTAATTTGCAACCAAGGGTGGTATGGTATATGATTAGATATCTTATGATTGGTTTAAGAGTCTGTGTAATATGACTTAGTGTTTGTGTTTATTTTTATAAAATGAAACAAGTGAACAATTTAAAACTGAAATAATTTTGTTACACTACAATAATATGTTGTTCAAGATAGCTAAACTAATTTATTAAATATTTTTTCACCTATATCTATATATGAATCAAAGAAATATTTAATGAATAATAATTAAGAGGTAAAGAACGAAAATATGTGAGAGCACCTTCCCAATCTTCTGTGAAGATAGCTACGTGAGACTTAAAGAAGGAATATATATGTGACAACACCTCCATCTTATGATCTACACATTCATCTATAATTATAGTTATCTATGTGTATCCAATCCAAGAGCACAACTCGAATTCACAACCCTTCCTTCTTATGATACATTCGCTTCAACTGTTGGTGAAAGAAGACGTTTGGATGAAGGGGACAAATATTATTGGAGCAACAACAGAGTGAAAAGCTTCAGGGCCTATTGTAGGGGTATCCAAAATTATTTGGGCCATATCGGGCCATAATTTTTGTTGCATCATCATAAAAATAACTAAATCACTTTCCCCAGTATCTTCAATTAAAAACTCGAAATTTGGCAGGAGAGATGATTTGGATTTATGAGCGGAACTAAATGAATAATAGATTGAATACAATAACATAGAGATACAAAGAACAACAACATATATCCAGTGAACAATAACTTCTATTGAATAAATAAAATAGGCTGAAACTGTAAAACTGCAAACTGGAAACATCTTGCTCGAATGGTGGTAGTTATCTTTGAGAAGAGATGTGGCTGCTATGCGCATCCATTTGAGAAGAATGATTACAATGAGGCTCCAAAGGAATTTTTAACATTACTCATGAATTCCAAAATCCTAGACATCCAAAAACATAACCCTAAGAGATGAAACACCAAAAGTTATGTGGTCCTCGATGGGTAAGTTGGTACCTCAACTTCCCTGGGTTGTAAATTTTGCATACGACCTCTGTTTTAGGAATGTGATAGCCCATTGGAAAGGTATTTTCGAGAAATACACATTATTCCATCAAAATTAGACTCTATATATAGTTTTAATATGTGGAAATCCAAAACAACATTGTTTAGGGCCCGAAAACGAGCTTGGAAGTACAAAAATATGTACTAACATGAAAACTTCCAATATAAGCCAGTTGGATTAGGTGGGGGACCAAAAATATCCACCTGGAAGATGTGTAGGGCTTTAGACAACCCCGAAAGTGTAGAACCCATAATTACAAAGAATTACAAAAGAACACGTTGAGCTAAAAATTGTCAAGAGGAGCTAGGTGGAATATGTGGGTGGCCACTAATATCCACTTGGATCAGTCCTCCTCCCTTAGGAAGCAATGGTATCCATTGTGTTGAGTGCCCCCATCAATTGAGGAATTTTCTGTTGAATTTGGCTCCAGGTGAGTCACTTGCCTTGGTGCAGGAGTTTTCCTGCCTTGACAACCCGATAAAGTTGGATCCTCTACTGGCGAGTGCCCTTGACCTATGTGTCAACTATCTAGTCAGTGGATGCATATTCCATGAAGTTAAGGTTGAGATTTGTTGGTGCCAAATGTTTTGCGATCTCCGAGGTGTCCAATAATGGTGGAAAATATGGTCAAAGGAGGTCCACATTGAACACTGGGTGAAAGTCAAGGAAGGGGGAAGTGTTGAGCTCGAAAGCATTGTCACCCACAACCTTGGTGATAGTGTAAGGCCCATAAAAAAGTGGATAGAGCTTCCGATGGGGCCCTGTAAGGCGTTCTTTATACAAATGTAACCAGACCTTGTCTCCCACCTGAAACTTGTGCGGTACCCGATGTTGATCATGGCGTTGCTTGTACTTAGCATTGGCTTTCTGCAAAATCTCATGGACCTATTGGTGGATGTGTTGAATCTGCTTAATGAATCTTATGGATTTTTCAGCCTCAGACTGAACATGGGAAGAATATGTTTGTGTGGTTTCAAGAGGTAGTGCAACATCAATGGGACCCAAGGGTTGGAATCCCAACCCCACCTGAAAGGGGCTCTGTCCGATGGAGCTATGGAGAGCCATGTCATAGCTGTGCTGAACATAGGGAAGACTCTCATCCCATGTACACAGATGCTTAGACTTATACATGCACAGTATGTGCACAATCATATGATTGATGACCTCTGTTTGGCCATCGTTTTGAGGGTGGAAGGCAGTGGGTTTAGTGAGCTTGGTGTCCAACAGTGATCAGAGACTCAACCAAAATGTGCTAAGGAACCTACTATCCAGTTTGGAGATGATGGTCTGTGGTATCCCAAAATGAACCCACATTCATTTGAAGAAGAGTTTGGCAGTATCTTTCGTTGTGATGCTCTTATTGCAGATTGTGTGAATGGCCATCTTCGAAAACTGATCAACCACCACAAATACACAATCATTTCCTTGCTTTGTGGATGGAAGGCCAGACATGTAATCCATCGAGATGGATTCCCAAGGCCTCTTGGGAGTAGGAAGAGGGGTGTATAATCCTTGATTCTTGATGGCTGGCTTGGAAATGGAACATGTAGTGCAAGATCTTATATACTTGTTGACGTCCTGTCGAAGTTTTGGCTAATAAAAATATTTATGTAGAATGACCACATTTTTCTCCATGCCAAAATGTCCTGCCATCCGACTATAGTGAGCCTCCCAAATCAACTTTGAACACTCACTTGCAAGAACATAGAGATGGACCAGATGGCATAACATTCCATCCTGAATGTGAAAATTAGTGACATTCACACCTGTACCCAAGAGATGATAGGTGGTGGCAAAGTCAGGATCTCACTGATAAAGTTGGGGCCACTTAGATGCCTCATGCCGAAAGGAATGGAGCACGGTGGTGAGTGAAGCCATGGGAGGTCAACTGAGGCAATGGGCGACACGAGTTTTTCTCCCTGTCTTATACTTGATGTTGAGATGGAACTGCTACAGGTATGTGGACCACTTTTGATGGCGGTCATTATGAAACTTCCCTTGTGTCTGTATGAACTCCAGAGGCTTGTGATTAGGGTGGATGATTGTCTCAATTCCCATAATTTAATGTTTCCATTGATGACATGCTTTCATAATGGAATACATTTCCTTGTCATAGGTGGGGTATTTCCAAACAGTATCTGAGAGTGTCTCACTATGGTATGCTATTGGATGACTGTGCTAAGTGAGAACTATGCCTACAACATAGTTAGACACAACAGTCTCAATCTCGAATGATTTTTGCAGATTGGGTAAGGAGAGTATTGGAGCTGAGCACAAGTGATTATTCAGATCATCAAATGATCGTTGTTGTGCATTCTCCCGTGCGGAATTTTCTCAGCCACCGCCCTTAGTCACTTGGCTGAGTGCCCATGCAATATGGGAGAATCCCAACATGAACCGTCGGTAGAAGTTGGAAAGTACCAAGAATCTCCGAAGCTCATTTAGTGTGGTTGGGGGTGGCCAATCACGGATGACTTGGATCTTAACTGGATCCACATTACCCTGTTATCGCATAGTTTGTAGTTGGGTCAAATGGCTATAAGAGAGAGGTCCAAACTGGCGTAACGTGAACCTATCCCACCCAATGTCACCTCGATGGGGAGGTTCTTTCTCTTTAGGGGGGTGAGGCCCAGGGGAGATGTCCCCGATGACCTGGGGTTTTGAAGAGGCAAAGGTTAAAAGGACAAAGGTAAAGTTCCCCCTTCACAAGTCACCACCAAAATAGATAGTCCGGCTAAACAACCAATAATAAAGTGAATCCCCAATGAAGAACACCTGCCTGAAACAAAGCAACAACAAACTAAAATATGAAAGCTATATTTCAATGGGTTAGTACTTCATAAGACTATATGGTAAATATATATGAGCAATATGGCAATAAATGTTGAAAAAGTCAATGTTCATCATTAACAAATAAAGATACGACACTCCACCAATAAATATTGGAACAATGTGGCATTCAAGGTAACCAATCAACACTTTATTCAATTAATGCTTAAACCACCATTCAATTTCTCTTAAAACAAGACGTTTCTATAGTAAAGATGAAATATTCAAGTGTGACATCAACAACTTAGGGTTAGTAGGTTAGGGTTAGTGTAGTTAGGGTTTCAATTTTAAAAGGTTTTAGAGTGTTTTAGATTCAATTCTACTTCAACGCTAGAGATCTAAGATCAGTGCCCTAGGGTTAATGGAGTCAATTTGGTAGAGGACGCAAGGGTTGAAGGAGGATGACTAAGGACTAGAGGGAAGAGTTCTAAAGTGCTGCTATGGCAGGGCCTCATAATCAAAACCCTAGGGGAGAGAGGTTCACTCTCGTGTTGCTAAAGCAAGGCCTTGTGCTCTCTCCTCTTTCCTTAGGTTAACTTGGCAAAAATGGCTAGCATGAAAGATAAATCAAGACAAGAGAGTGCAATGAGGGAGAGTGTTGCTACAACAAGGCCCTATCATCAAACCCTAGAAGAAAAACGACCCTAGGTGTAGATAACCTAGGCCTGGGACGTCTCCTCCTTCTTGACCTATGGAAAGTATGGCTAGCTTAGGGAGAAGAAGAAATGAGAGTGTAGCTATGGCTAGGCTCTTTCTTCCTTCTTCAATGGCTGAAAATTTCTCTATTAGGGGACATGAGACAAGGATCTACTTTTGTTCTTGTCACCTAGGGTTTTGATTCAACAAATTATAAATACATGTAAGAAAATAAGACTACAACCATTCAATCAAGAAGTTTTGCAGAAAAATACTTACATTTCATCAAGAAATAACCATGCAAACCCTAGTTGTAACACCTTCCTTCAAGAGAAAACCATAAAATGCCAAGAAATGCCTTCCTTCAACAAGTGCGCCTCACTAAACCAAAAAAAATACCCAAGTAGGGCGCTAAAATCAGACCTCACTAATGAGTGAGTGATGAATCATGATAAAATGAGGCTAAAACTCCTCAATAAATAGTGTATCAATAACCTAATTTACTTTTTAGGTCATAAAATGGCCGATAAGGCCAGAATATCAAAGTAATATTGTTTTTACATTAAATGTTCATTTTAAAACCCCAACTGAGAAAAAGTAAGACGTCAAGCCCCACTGAGGGAGACGTTATCCCTTTTTAGGGCAATGCAGCACCAAAGGGAAAAATGTTGGCCCTCTTTGGGCCTCCCAATCATGCCACACGTGCCAACTTCCCTGCCAAACATTCACATGCTCAAGGTGACATCATGATCTCCTAGGTGACGTCCTGGGCCATCAAGGGAAAACGTTTCACTACAAGTTGGTCAATCCCCCTAGGCTGGGCTCTGCCAAAGTGCCTCTGATGAAATGTCCTCTTCTTCTCTGGTTCAAAACTATGATTAACCACCGTCCTATCTCTGCCCCCTTGATGGGGTCTCAACATCCATCTGGTGGGCTCTTCAACCCCATGGAGGTCTGAACTGATCATCTCCCCATGTGTACCGGTCCAAATGGTACATGTCCGTCGGGCATGGTCCTGCACATGAAAATCTATGCCCTCCATGGGCTCATTAGTCACAGGGATCATAGCAATGTCAATCACATATCATCATTAATATTATTAAACATATGCACAAAAACCCTAATACATCGGTCAATAGCTCAAAGACATTACAAAAACTGTAATGTCCCCAAGGCCGAGCCCTTTTATAAACCTGATGTATGAAACAAATTGTACATATGTGTTATAGGCTGGTGAGCCAAGTTCCTATAAGCT
>ML828478.1:20330-62645 GCA_009831015.1 Picea engelmannii | reverse complement strand
GTAATCCTAGAGAAGAACATGACATTGAGGATGATGATGGTTATTATGGCTCTTGTTGTGGCACTAGGGTGTCTACCCTAGTAAAAGACATGGAGAGTGGAGCTAACGCATTGTATGATTTGGATCCTTGTTCTTAAGGGATGTGAGGCTAGGGAAAGATCATGGAGAGACTAGCTTGATGAGTCTTGAGCTTGGTGTGATGCCTTGCTTAAAAAAATACTTGGTTATTTCTTGATGTTCCATGAAGGTCTCGATGCTTGTGTTGATGCAAGAGTTGAAACCTAGGGTTTGAGGACTCAAACCGTAGGATGGACTTGTAGATTTGGAGGTTAGCACTAGAGTTTTTTTTCTATGTACTTGTGTGATGCAACATGGCCAGGGTTTATAAACATTAAGAAAGATAACATTGCTTGTGTGGAGAGCTTGTGTGATACAAGATTGTTGTATTTACCAAAGAGGATTTGTTGGTGTTGATGCTAGCATGTCGAGAATATTTTGTGGAGTGACCAGCTTTGGGAATGGTTCTTAGCTAGAAGGAGTTGGTGGTTAGGGTTTTCTATGGTTTCCCTAACTAGGTTTTGTAGAGCTCGACTTGTATTGGTTTTTTGATAAAGTTGTGGTATGTACTTCATTTTTTTTAATATATGAAGTTTTCAGCTGTTCAAATAGTGCACTTGCAAATTTGATTTTCATCTTGTATAATCTTCTTAATTGAGTAGATTTCCGCTCTATTGGTTAAGTTAATTAACACATATCTAGAACATAAAGGAGTAGATTTGCTATTGTTATAATGTGTTGTAATAAGAAATTTCAGAGTTGTTATATGCTTTGAAAAGGGCGTTGTCTAACTATTCTACGAAATGGATTTTTTCGTTGGAATTCAACGATATAAATTTGCATGAAATCACTATTTTGTTTTGTTTAAAATCAATTTCTGAATGCAAAAATGGATTCAACATTCTAAAAAACCCATGGGGCACTCGGATTATACAGAAATAATCACTCAAATTTGCAGATCTAACTATTTCTCGGCGGATTTCGGGAAAATGTCCCTAGAAAATATCACCAAAAAGAGTCATTTTGTAGAACTTCTAGACTACGCCCTTGAAAACTATGCCCTAAGGGATGTATCATTGTGATATTGAAGTACATTCGTACGATATTTTTCTCTTGGGCGGTAGTGTGAACTTGTGTTGAAGGGAAGTGAAATATTATTGTTGTAATTTAATATTTCAGATTAGTTTGAAGGCAAAAAGTTCTCAGGTATTAAATTCCGGGAAACTCAAATAAATAGATTCAAATTTTAGAATAGCATTAATTTCTCGATTCTTAAAATGTCTACATGGTATCGGAATTGATTTGATTGAAATTGTCTTGGTGATTCAAAGGTCGGATATTTTAGTGGTTGTATCTGGGAGTGGTTGTTGGGTAATCAAACCATAGTGTGCTTGATGTAAGCACTTGGCATTGGCGAATGGCTTGTTGTGTTCAAACCATAGTGTGCTTGATGTAAGCACTTGGCATTGGCGAAGGGCTTGTTGTGTTGAAACCCTAGTTTCTCTTGTGAGGAGTACATGTTCTCACCCATCATATAGGTGGTAGTTGTACTTTATTGATGGCATGTATGGATTTATTTTCACGATGCCCAAGAGGACTTGTGATAGGTTGTTGATTTGTTCTAGTGGATACTAGTGTGTTATGTTTCTTTTATAGACGACATGGATATATTTTTAGCGGGTTTGATGCTTATGAAGACCTGTGATAGGTGGCCGATTTGTTTCAGTATATACTAGTATGTTTTCTATTGTGATAGGTGGAGGATATACTTCATTGATGGTTGGTATGCAATCAATCTTTTAGTGGGTGTGATGCCCAGGATGACTTGTGATAGGTGGTTGATTTGTTTCAATGGATAATACTGTTTGAAGTGGATTGATGCTGGTGATCTAATCATTTGATTGTTAGCTAGTTTTTGGAGCCCAAGATGGATTGATTCATTCTGTAATATATTAATGATTATTGGCTAGAGGATCTACTTCATTGATGGTTGGTATGTAATCTATCTTTTAGTGGGTGTGATGCCCATGCTGACTTGTGATGGGTGGTTGATTTGTTTCAATGGATGATAGTGTTTGAAGTGGATTGATGCCTGTAATTTAATCATTTGATTGTTCGCTAATGTTTGGAGATCAACATAGGCTGATTCATTCCATAATAGATTGATAATTATTAGTTGATCTATTTTGGTTAAGTAATGACTCAAGGGTCTACAAGAATGACAACCTTGATCAGTTTCGATGATTGTTACAAAAGGAGGGAGCTTCAAGCATTATACCTTGGGGATAGTATTGGGTGTACATCTTGTACATTTGTGGAGAGATTGATCATGGATAGGATAGTTGGTATGATACTAAGCTATTGGTGATCTTGTACATTTGTACTTTGTACTTGATCTTGGAGAGTGAATCTTTCATGTTGTACTCTTCATATGTGTACTCTTGTGTTGGGAGTGCTTGTGATTGAAGAAGGGTGTGGAAGACATAACTTGGAGGTAGGTTGAAAACCTATGGTGGTGGAATCTTTGACTGATTCCAAACTTATCGTTGATGGGCATAGTGATGAGTACCATTGATAGGGTTGTTGGATTCTATTAGACAGAGGGAGTTGACCATGATGATGCTCTTGCTTTAGTATTCTCTCAGTAAGAGGGAGGTGACCATGTTAAGGTTGTTGCTTCATTTATTGTAGGTTTTGAGGTGCATGAGAGGGATTCTCTCGCTTGCAATTTGATGATGACTTTTTATGGGTTGTTACTCTTCCCACGAGCTTGTATTTCACAATTGACGAGTTGAGATGTATGTAGATTTTGTCTTGTGATTTTGATAGATCTAGTCCGCTTGTATTGGTGTTGTTGGAGATGTGATCATCTTTGCAAGATATCCCGACCAACTCTTAATGTGGTCATAAAATATTTTTGGCCTGTGATGATAGCTTTAGGGATGTTGTAGTTTTGACAGGTTATTGTTGATGTCTTCCTTGCTTCAAAGTGATTTCAAAGTTTAGTAGGAAGTAGTGATCTTGTCTTATGTTCCTTAAGTTTCATATATGGTGATTGTTATTTTGGAGCCCCTAGCAGAGGGGAAGAGGGAGTAGCTTGGTTTGGTGGTGTAAACCAAGTGGCTTTGTTGTATTCTCCTTGCATGTTCACCATCTAGAGGTCAAGTTCTATATTGCTTGGTTGATTGCCTGGAGAGAGATAAACCTTTGTTAGTAGTGATTGCTTGAATGCTTAGGTGTGCAAACTTGTACTTGTGGGGATGACGCTTGTAGAGTATGTATGATGATCAATCATGATGGAGGTGCATTCTTTCAGCTTTGTGGAGGTGCCAGAGTTATAGGTTGCAAATTCAGAGGGAGTTGATTGGTGTTACAGAAAACACTTTTCTCGTAAAAAGGCAATGTTATCTTTTGAGGTTACTCCAAACGTGTTTTCACCTAGCTTCTTAGTGATGTTTCATGGACATATGGATGGCTCAATTTGGGTGGATGCTTGGACTTGGTTAGAGTGTTAGCATAGTGCCCTTACTTAGGAGGCTTTTACCTTGATCAACATGATGACTAACTCACTGGGTGCACATAATGGGGAATCAGTTTCTCGATTAAGAGATGTACTTGCTTAGGAGGACTGCTAAGCTCTTGGAGGAGGCCACTTAGCCCTAGGAGCTTGGGATCGTATGATATACACCATAAAGGTTGGACATTTGACTTGAGGAGCATACTTCATGGTGGTTGTTGATGGACCGACATATGTAGAGGAGTGGCACACATGAGAGTAGAATTCAGGACATGAGATGACATGTGGCTCAAAGTTAGAGGAGCACCTTACATGAGGAAATTTCAATAGTGGACCATTGTAGAAGAGGGAGTGTTGGACTAAAAATTTATTGTAGAGTGCACCAATTGGAGGAGGGACGTTGAGCCTAAGGAGGATCGTGCTTGGAGGGAGTTTCACTTTTGGGGTTAGATAAACCCTAGTTTGACACATGCACATCCATGTCTTGTTGAGTGCTCCATGTGGGGTTTCCTTGTTGGTTACTTGTATGGACCGATGTCCTTGTTTTATGTTAGCCCCCTTCATCTACTCTATATGTAAAGCCAGGAGAGAGCTCTTATATTCATTATCATTATTGTACTCTCTTTGTATTGTCTTGGAGAAGTCTTGGAGGGAGCAAGACGTTAGGCTTCATGAGGAAACCCTAGGAAAAGACAAGGATAGAGACATATTGGATGTTCTTGGAGAGATTGCCCTTGTGTGATGCTAGGGCTTGTGCCATGCATGTAAACCCTAGAAAAGAACATGACGTTGGGGATGATGATGGTATTATGGCTCTTGTTGTAGCGCTAGGATTTGTACCCTAGTAGAAGAGATGGAGAATGGAGCCTTGTTCATGTGGGATGTGAGGCTAGGGCAAGATCATGTAGAGACTAGCTTGATGAGTCTTCAGCTTGGTGTGATGCTTTGCTTGGAAGAAGACGCGGTTCTATTATCTTAGATGTTCAATGGAGGTTTTGGTGCTTGTGTTGATGCAAGAGTTGAAGACCTAGGGTTTGTGGATTCAAACTCTAGGATGGACATGTAAATTTGGAGGTTAGCATTAGAGTTGTCTTGTGATGTACTTGTGTGATGCTACATGGCTAAGGTTTGTAAACTCTAAGAACGACAACAGTGCTAGTGTGGAGAGTTTGTGTTGTACAATCTTGTTGTATGTACCAAGGAGGTCTTGATGGTGTTGATTCTAGGATGTAGAGGATCTTTGATGGAATTGGTTTAGTGATTTAACACATATTTGGAAGATAAGGGAGCAGATTTGATATAATCTGCTGTAATAAGACTTTTCAGATCTGTTATATGCCTTGAAAAGTGTGCCCTAAGGGCTATGGCATCGTGGTATTGAACTACATTCATATGGTATTTATTTTCTTGGGTTGTTGGGTGAAATTGGGTTGAAGGGAAGTGAAATATTGCTGATTTAATTTAATATTTCAAATCAGCTCTAATGCTCAAAGTTCATGGTGATTAGATTTGGGCAATCTCAAAGAAATGAAGTGAAAAATCAAAATTACATTAATTGCCCTATTCTTGAAATTTATATAATGCATTCACATACTATATTGGAGATGGTTAAGCTCTCTAGTTTATAGCTTTACCTTATGACACATTACATCAATGTTTGGCGGGATGTTGGAGTGTGTTTGGAACTCCCTATTGTTGTATTACCACATGCTAGTTTATTAATTTTCCTACTAATGGGCGAGGAACCCCTCTAGATGCTACCACCATGTTTATCTAGGATGTATTAGCTTGTGAGTGATTTTTGGGTTAGACGAGATGTTTTTCTTATTTGTTTTTGGTTTGTTGAGGATACATTGGATTACATAGAGAGGAAAGAGATAATTGTTTACCCACAAAAATTATAGATTAGGACCTTAATTGACTTCAGTTTGAACTTTGAAGATATAAAATAGGTTAGGGGGAATGTTTATGCAAGCTGTAGTAAAGGGTCGCAATATTCCATGTAGCGCTAGATTATAATTTCCTTCTTGTAGATGGGATGTTAGGTTTTTTTTCCTTAATTTGCAACAAGTTTATGAAATTGTAAGCACATAGTATAGGTTTATAGCTTTTTGGAAGTCCAATTGCATGATTAAACCTTTATCTAAATATTACGTTATGTTGTAAATGGATCAAGATTGACCCTCATTTTTATGGTAAGCAACTACAGCTCTGAATGGTCCTTGCCTTCTTTATGTCATATAGTTGGTTATCAACTGCTAGTCAACTGAAACATATCGTATAGGTGAAGTTATGAGACGAACTATATTCGTAGATCTCCAGGTTGTTAAGTGGTGTTACTTTTTTCCAGAGAAAAAAAAGTATAATTTCCATTCATGGCTGAATGGATAATTACATTATTAGGTGCTCATTGCACTTGACATGGACTATATATAGATACAAGCATATCGTTTGAGACTCAAAATGACTTCTACATCACGTAATTGAAAGTACAGCCTCTCTCTACATCAAGTCTTACACATTGTTCTTTTATAGAGTTCTGTTTACTTTCATGGACTTTATACAGACCCCCCGAAAAAGAGAAGCTTATACTCTTCTCAAAAACATACAAGATCTAATTCAGAATATCTGTAATCTTCACACTAATCAGCATAAGACAGATTGAGAAGTTGAGGAACGAATTCCATCCAAAGATTTCTCCAGCTCCATGACTCGAGCTTCAATCTGTTGACCTTCGTTTGAGAGCCCATCTGCCTCGGTGTTATGTCCTGTGAAGATGTGTATAAGAGATACTTTGAAACAGGCCTGAAACGGCTTTTAACTGGTCAGCTAGAGGCATGAAGCTAACTTTTTGGATCTGATTTTCCCCTATCATCTAGTTAATAATAAGTAACCAGTCCCCATAAACCTATAACCAATCAATTCCTTTTTCATTTGCCAATTTCAGCAGACACCTCAATGCCATCAGCTGAATTATTAGTACCTGTGCCCAAGCGTGCTTTGAATTCAACAAAATGACTCTGAAAAATACAGAACGCCTCCAGCACTACAAAATTCATGACTCATGAGGGCCTTGTTTGGCCCCATCAAAATACCCCAAGTATATGATTTGTCAATCAGCAGCACCCCAATTTGTCTTTGAACTCTTTCCTTCATCTCTGACCTCCAAACCTTGAAAAATTCCATATAACTGCAAGACCTCTTCAAAAGTTGGCTATGTTTGTCATTAAATAAACCATCATTGTGAACTAGCCAGATAACCCCAAAGGATTAAACAAGGTAATGATCTGAAGACCTATAGTTCTTCTTTCCTAAACCAATTCTTTAAACACTGTTCTACAGATATGCCATTCCATACAGTTGAGATACCTATTATTTTTTCTGCATCCTTCCAGACTTGTTGAGCATATGGACGTTGGATCACTAAATGTCCATTGTTTTCTTTTTCTCCCCTGCACATGTAGCATATGCATGGACCATTCTTGGCCCTGTTCTGTACCATATCACAAGTCAGGACCCTATTTTGAAGAGCTAACCATAAGATCATGGTTTTCTTAGGAGTCTTAATTCTCCAAATCTTAGTCCACCAGCAGAGCTCTGCTTGGTCTCCACCAGATATCATGACCTTGTGTCCTAGTCTAGCAGTATACCTTCCCAAAGCCTTATCTTGTGCCCATGCCAGTGAATCTGCCTCGTCCCTCAGCCTTACATGACTCTTTCTTAACTCTGACACTAGTAAATTCCACATAGTTTCCTTTCCCCTTCTATATCCAAAGACTGAGCTGTTCTCCACCCTTGAGACAAGAGGATGTTTGAAGCTATATCCTCGGCTGCATTTAAATAATAAATACATTGACCAAGCAATTGTGCGAAGTCATCAGGAGGTAATAAGATTGCATTCCCACGCCCCAAGTTAGAATCAGCACCTAGTCTTACCTGAGTGCTCCTCCCAATCTTCTAGGCCAAACTGTCTCCAATAATAGGGAAAACCAAAACTAAAGCCTTCCACTTATTTGTTATTCTTTAAACTCTTTCTGGGGTTGGTGATCCAATCTAACAGGTATCCTGGCACTATATACCTCTGTTCAATTACTTTCTTCCACAAACTATGTTAGTCAACAGGTTCCACAAACTTTTAGCAGCAAGAGATTTCCCAAACAGATGAATTTGTTTTAAACCCGAATCACCCAGATTGTCATTTTGACCTCCCCATAAAAAAATTGAAGCACATTTTCCTGAACCTCTCAAGAACACCTTTCAGCATAAATGCAAGTGAGTGCCAATACACAGGAATAACTTCGAAAATAGACTTAACCAGAGTTAACCTTCCACCTCTTGATGACCATCTGTTTTTTATATGAATTGAGGGAACTCGTTGGCAGGTCGCTAGGAGCAAAATATTAGCATTTACTTTACAGATGACTGATATAGATGAAAATGTTTTGAACGTTATAAAACATGTTGGTTCATTGTAATTATTGCTACACACTATTCTTTCTTTGACCAGCTGCAAAAAGAGATTCTTTTGTTGAATTGAATGTGTCTCACTTTCTGTGGCATGCAAACCTTTATTATTGCTTACAGATTAATGTTTCTATTGTAGACATGAAAGTGGAATTGTAAGGGAATATGTGCAGTAGTATGAAGGGAATTTTAAAAGGTGTTACTGAGAAAAATGGATTTTGGAACCAGGGTGTTGATGTCTTTATATGGTATGTACATGATCTATCATTGCAAAACCTGTGTACCAGTGTTATCTGGTATGATATTTCTGGCCCGGCATAGTTGATGTTGCAAGATATCTATAAAATTGATTCCTTTGTATACTGCATTGTTTGCAGTTGATTCCTTTAGTTGAAGTCTGGATATCTGAAATAACCATTTTTGTGTTTCTTATTTGCATCTCGAAGTGGAGATTGGCAGTAAATTATAGCATGCCATTGCAAATAATTATGAACTGATTTAGCACTAAATTTAATTCACTGTTCTAACGGGTCATATTTGCAAGTTATTGTGCCAGGTGGTTTTTCATATGTATTGAGGTGGAGATTGGCCGTGAATGTTATAAAGTAGTTCCAAATAATTAGAGCGCAAATTCTTCTTGTAATGGGGGCATTTAATATGAATATGCCATGTGTTCTTTTTCAATTTTGGTAGCTTTTATTTATTTATCCATTTTGATTGGCAGAGACTATCCCACTGCTCCTAACGGGATGAGACTATTCTCACCGGCATACCCGGAAATGTTATAGTGTATATGGCAACATGATTATGTAATGACAATATATTGGGCTGGAGTTCTTTGGAGTATTGAATGATTGCAAAATTATGTGTAGAATACAGAGAGATAGAGAAGAGATAGAGATAGAGATAGAGAGAACTTAATGATTAAATTTTCTATCATAAAAGAGGTGGAGTTTTCAAAAGCAATATGAGCATTGATTTTTATGGGAAATGAGAATCTCACTGTTGGAGTAAACATGATTGATAATATTGGTCAGGTATTCTGATGTATTTTTTTATTTTTTTAAATTTAATGTGTTTTTTCATAGTGGAAAACATTTAGTTAGGAGGGAAGGTTCAATGTTTGGAGATGGCCTCAAACAGCTCTTAATGTTAATTGTGAATTGGAAAGTTTGATAGGTTGAGTTAGGCTTTTGGAGTTTTTAAATATAAATATTGTTGAACATAAGAAAAACAAGTGGAATAGGGGGACTAGAGAAGGGTTGAAAGCCTCAAACACATAGGTAGAGGAAAATTCACATTGTTGAATGAAAGTTTTTTAGCATGTCCTTTGTATTCGGGTTTGACATGTGTGGTGAATAGTGGATGTTGAAGTAAGAAAAACGAGGCTGTGGGTTTGTTGGAAACCCTTGTAGCACACAAGAGCATCACTGAGTTGCAGAGAAGGTTGTAGCATTTGGAGAGTAACATTGTGTTATTGGCATGGGTTTGTTGGACACCGATGTGGCATGAAAAAGGTGTGGCATCACTGTGAATCCTTGGAATTCAATTGTTTTTTTATTATTTTTCTTTATACAAGTTCAAATTTAATTTGAGTGTATTTAAACGTGACTTTGATTTGGGTCTTTGTGTTTAAATCATTGGTCTTGGAAATGGTGGATATCACCTTTGGTTATTAGAAGGGAGCTTAACTAGTGTTCAACAATTGTATTTCAAGAACACTTGGTTGAGAGGGAGAGTTGAAAAATAGCATCTTCCTTGTTCCAATCTATTTTTAGTAAATTCATTGTAATGATTAATGTTACCTAGAGACATTATAGATGGATAAATGGTTATGTAAGACTCATGCATCAGGTTAGTCTTGTCGAGTTCTTGAAGATTGTATAAATATGCACTGAATACATTTACTAAAATGGACTAGCCAATGATATAACTGTATATTTACATTGTTTTGTCTCTCCTGTTTATTAAAAGAAACAATATAAACTTACATTTATGCCTAATGGTTAAGAACGTGCATTTCCTCCTAGGAGGTCACGGATTCAAATCCAAAGGGGTTAGGGTATGTACACCTCCATAGACTTTAGCAATGAAGTCGCTGCATGGAGGGAGTCCCTTGTCCCACAAACAAGGGGGTCTTATACGCTAATTTTCCATATGGTTTGGTCGTGAACTTAAAATTAGATTATTATTATTATTATTATATTACCAATAGCGAAAAAACTATATATATTTCGTTTATTACACAATGTTGATACATGTATAACTTACATATCACAAGGGAACATGTTTCATTCAATGTGTTCACTGGTATAATTGTGTATGTATACATTGTTTTTGTTGGATATGGAAAGATGCATTAAAATGAATATTTTGATTACAGATGTTTCTTATAAGATTTGTGTATTAAAAATATAATTGATGACAACAATATTTTAAATGGGATCAAATTTTCTTATAAGTAGTGTGAATAATTGTAATATCTAACAAGCAACATGTGACATGTGACATGCCATTTTCACTTTAATGATTTGTCAAGCTTATTGTCTAACTAGTTGAAGGATTGGAAACTTTATTGGTAAGTGTTGATTCTGGCATGAGTGTTGCTTTTCCTCCATTCAACTCTTTTCCATGCACCCATCCGATGCGCTTTGATTTTTCTATGCTGCCTCTAATAGTGTTCTTGAGCAAATATACAACCACATCATATAAATCATACGATGCTAACCCAATCCTAGTAAGAATTTCTATTTGATTTTATATTTTTATTTTTTGAAGGAACGACTTTTAGAGCTAGTTTGACACATCTTTAGACCATTAGAATTACTATAATAAAATTTTACATTGTTGTAGAGTGTTTTTGCTTCCTATAAGATAGAAAAGGTCTCCTAGAGGGTGGAGGGTGTTAGAGAGACAAGTCCAATACAAAATATTTCAAAAATAGACATCAAAGAACTATGAACACAAGTACATACAAAATTCCATGCACACACATTTCCACATTTCCTTTAAAACAAACTAGACATCGTCATTGTTGACATTCAAAATTTGTAGGACGTTATAAGGTGAGGAGATTAAGTTGCCATCCTCCCTTGTTGAGTTGTTAAAAGGGGTTTTTCTTGTTGGATGCATACTCTCAATTCTTGGTTAGTGGATATTGGGTTCACTTTCATCTAATCATGCTCTTAGTTTGAAAATACATATACATATTTTGAACCACATGATTTCCCTATTGTTAGAGATTGCAAACTATGGGTTTATTCATCCAAACAAGCATGACATTGGGAGACTTTATCTAGGATGCATTTGTTCACTCTTTTAACTACCTCTTTTCTCTTCATCACCATTGCATTAATTTTCTTGGCAACTCTCATTTTCCATTTCTTCATTGACTTCCAATTTCCTCTTAGTTGTTTATTTTGCAATTTCAAAGTGCAAGAACTTGCTTTCAATCTGGGTTTTCCCCTTTCCTTAAGTGTTTGGTTCGTGGTCGCTTTCTCTATCATTGTTTGCCATTACAATATTTTAGGATTTTTTTCTTAATTGGGTTGAAAAGGGTAAGGAAGCATGTGACTAGGTGAGGAGGGTGGGAAATAAATAGAGATGACCATATGGAAGGAAGGGGAAGGGGAAGGGGAAGGGTAGGGTGGTAATAATTGATAGGAATGGGAGGAGTATTCACATAATTTTTTAGGGAGGGGATATAAACATTTGAGAGGGGGATAACTAGGGGGAGTGTGGAGCAATATGGGGAAAGGTACAAGGATGAAATAAGGGAGTGGAGGTGTGGTGAGAAAGACATGTTTGTCCTCGAGGAAAATTTCAAGGAATTGAAGAGATGTAAAATATCACTTGAACAAACCAAGAAGGAACATTTGTGAATGGGATTACTCAAGCATGATTCAAGTTGTACAAAGGTATCACGTCTCTTAATAGATTGAGAAGGTCAACACCTCAACTTGTTCATTGAATATCCCTAAGATCTCATGGGAACTAAAGGACTCATTGCATATTTAGGGAGTTCATGGTATTTAGGAGAGGAGAGACTTATTGAACCATTTTAGAAGAAAATTTTTAGGTGTCTTGCATATATTGTGATTGCCATGCTCACTATCATATTCACTTCCTTGTTAAATTCTTTGAACACGTGCTAATTCTCGAAGACTAAAAATGGTTTGAGAAGCTCTTTGAGCCGAGTGATGAGCCTAGATATCTAGTAATTTCTTTGAGCAAGTCTAGTCCTTTGTAGATGATCAAAGCTTTGACATGGTAGGTGCTCGAGGGTGGCTTCGGCCTATGGTTGCGTGAAAATATTTCTATATCGTCTATGGTTAAACGATCACATCTATTATTTCTAACATGTTATGGGCCCATGCTATCTTCGGATAGTCCACCTGCTGGAAGATAGATTGGGAGGATTTGGTCAGTTACAGTTGCAGTTGCAGTTAATTTTTGTTGCAACAACGAAACCCTAACCCTCTTGTTGAGGCACCTTAAGTGAATAGATTAACCTAATTTTTGGTTAGCCTAGTGTGCCCTGACCCAACACACCTCCTGTAATCTCAGCAAGCTAAGACGCCAAGTTTGAGTTTTGGGTCAAAGTCAAAGGTTGACCAAATCAAAGCAGTCATGACTTATTCTATGAAGTCAGAAAATAAGTTAGAAGGGGCTTCTAAATTCAGAGCATGGAAGACCAAGATTGATCTCATCCTTGCCAAGAATAAAGTGTTGGATATCGTGAAAGAAAAGATCGCGGAACCACAGTTTGGAGAAGGAAAAGGGAAGGAACCTCAGAACGTTGCAATTATGGAGAAGTTCAAGGACAATGACATCAATTCCATGAGTATCATAGTGGACTCTATAAAATACCACTTAATACCCTACATCTCTGATCTTGACTCATCTAAGAAGATGTACGATGCCCTAACTAACCTCTTCTCAGTCATAAACATTGGACAAGTAATGAGTCTGAAGAATGAGCTCTGTGACATGAAAATGAATGATGATGACAACATAACATCATACTTTGTGAGAATCTCTCAGAAAAGAGATCAACTACAAGCTATTGAAGAAATAATTTCAGAGAAGGAACTGGTAAATATAGTACTCAATGGTCTTCCCAAGACATGGGATGCATTTGTTGCAAGCATGAACACAAGGAAGGAGTATCCCACATTTGAATAACTTTGGACTTGTTGTGCACAAGCAGAATCAAGGATTAGTGCAAAAGAGAAATTCCAAAGGAAAGATGATGATCAAGCCTACACAACAAAGTTAAATAAATTCAGGAAGAAGAAGAAGTTTGACTCAAGGAAGAAACCAAATCAAGAGAAAGATATGTCAAAAATACAATGCTTCAATTGTTTAAAATATGGTCACTATAAGAATCATTGTCCCGAGTTAAAGAAAAGGAAGGAAACAGACGAAGCATCAGTTGTCGAAGAAAGGGAACCCTCAAAGAAGACCAAGCAGGATAAAACATACTTCTTCTAAAATAAGGTAACAATATTCTTCATAGTTCTTGTACATACCATGTTTACATAGTTTCTGTACATATATTGCATATCTATTTCTTAGAAGATAAGATGTTCAAGTGAAACAATACCTATGGAAGAATAACAAGATAAGGATTGTTATCACCATGACTACAATTCAAGCAATACACATGAAAAGATGAAGTACATTGGCAATCCTTGGTAACAATTCCTATGGAATCTATTACATAAGTAACAACTTCAAGATGAGCCGAAATCATATTCAAACTTGAAGAAACCTAGAAGAAGTAAAAACAAAAAAAATTAATCAATCAAGAAGAAATTAGAAAAAGACTTGTGACACTTTGCGGAAGGAAATAAGAATGCAGACAGAAGCGTGGATTCTCATAGATGGAGGGAGATGATTATATAATTCCAAGAGAATTAATCTATCATTGCAAAACCTGTGTACCAGTGTTATCTGGTATGATATTTCTGGCCCGGCACAGTTGGTGTTTTCGATATTGCAAGATATCTATAAAATTGATTCCTTTGCATGGATACTGCATTGTTTGCAGTTGAAGTCTGGATATCTGAAATAACCATTTTTTGTGTTTCTTATTTGCATATCGAAGTGGAGATTGGCAGTGAATTATAGCATGCCATTGCAAATAATTATGAACTGATTTAGCACTAAATTCACTAAATTTAAGTGGATATTGGCAGTGAATTATAACATGCCATAGCAAGTTATTGTGCCAGGTGGTTTTTCATATGTATTGAGGTGGAGATTGGCCATGAATGTTATAAAGTAGTTCCAAATAATTAGAACGCAAATTCTTCTTGTAATGGGGGCATTTAATATGAATATGCCATGTGTTCTTTTTCAATTTTGGTAGCTTTTATTTATTTATCTATTTTGATTGGCAGATAGTATCCCACTGCTCCGAAGGGGATGGGACTAGTCTCACCGGCATACCCGGAAATGTTATAGTATATATGGCAACATGATTATGTAATGATAATATATTGGGCTGGAGTTCGTTGGAGTATTGAATGATTGCAAAACTATGTGTAGAATATACATGTAATAAAATGGACTTTTCATTGGTACAAGTTTTAGTACATTTCATTGTATTATTATTGTTCTTGCATATACTCTCTTTTTGACATGGTAGTGTTTTGATTGGTCTTGCACACTCTCTCTTCTTAGTATGGTAGTATTTTGAATTTTCAACAGGTTATGGGATCATAATTTGTTGATTCTGAGGGAGATAGAGATAGAGAGAACTCAATGATTAAATTTTTTATCATAAAAGAGGTGATGTTTCAAAAGCAATATGAGTATTGATTTTTATGGGGAATGAGAATCTTTGTGTTGGAGTAAACATGATTGATAATATTGGTCCTGTGTTCTGATTTATTTTTTATTTTTTTAAATTTTATGTGTTTTTTCATAGTGGAAAACATTTAGTTAGGAGGGAAGGTTCAATGTTTGGAGATGGCCTCAAACAGCTCTTAATGTTAATTGTGAATTGGAAAGTTTGATAGGTTGAGTTAGGCTTTTGGAGTTTTTAAATATAAATATTGTTGAACATAAGAAAAACAAGTGGAATAGGGGGACTAGAGAAGGATTGAAAGCCTCAAACACATAGGTAGAGAAAAATCCACATTGTTGAATGAAAGTTTTTTAGCATGTCCTTTGTATTCTTGTTTGACATGTGTGGTGAACAGTGGATGTTGAAGTAAGAAAAATGAGGTTGTGGGTTTGTTGGAAACCCTTGTAGCACACAAGAGCATCACTGAGTTGCAGAGAAGGTTGTAGCATTTGGAAAGTAACATTGTGTTATTGGCATGGGTTTGTTGGACACCGATGTGGCATGAAAAAGGTGTGGCATCACTGCGAATCCTTGGAATTTAATTGTTTTTTAATTATTTTTCTTTATACAAGTTCAAATTTAATTTGAGTGTATTTAAATGCGACTTTGATTTGGGTCTTTGTGTTTAAATCATTGGAATCATTGGTCTTGGAAATGGTGGATATCACCTTTGGTTATTAGAAGGGAGCTTAACTTGTGTTCAACAATTGTATTTCAAGAGCACTTGGTTGAGAGTGAGAGTTGAAAAATAGCATCTTCCTTGTTCCAATCTATTTTTAGTAATTCATTTTAATGATTAATGTTGCCTAGAGACATTATAGATGGATAGATGGTTATGTAAGACCCATGCATCAGGTTAGTCTTGTCGATTTCTTGAAGATTGTATAAATATGCACTGAATACATTTACTACAATGGACTAGCCAATGGTATAACTGTATATTTACATTGTTTTGTCTCTCTTGCTTATTAAAAGAAACAATATAAACTTACATATATGCCTAATGGTTAAGAATGTGTGTTTCCTCCTAGAAGGTCATAGATTCAAATCCAAATGGGTTAGGGTATGTACACCCCCATAGACTTTAGCAATGAAGTTGATGCATGGAGGGGGTCCCTTGTCCCACAAACAAGAGGGTTTTATACGCCAATTTGGTGTCTGGTTTGGTTGTGAACTTAAAATTAGATTATTATTATTATTATTATATTACCAATAGCGAAAAAACTATATATGTTTAGTTTATTACAGTATGTTGATACCTGTATAACTTACATATCACAAGGGAACATGTTTCATTCAATGTATTCACTGGTATAATTATGTCTATGTATACATTGTTTTTGTTGGATATGGAAACATGCATTAAAATGAATATTTTGATTACAGATGTTTCTTATAAGATTTGTGTATTAGAAATACAATTGATGACAACAATATTTTAAATGGGATCAAATTTTCTTATAAGTAGTGTGAATAATTGTAATATCTAACAAGCAATATGTGACATGTGACATGCCATTTTCACTTTAATGATATGTCAAGCTTCACATCAAACCTTGAGCTTATTTTCTAACTAGTTGAAGGATTGGAAACTTTATTGGTAAGTGTTGATTGTGGCATGAGTGTTGCTTTTCCTCCTCTCAACTCTTTTCCATGCACCCATCCGATGTGCTTTGATTTTTCTATGCTGCCTCTAATAGTGTTCTTGAGCAAATATACAACCACATCATATAAATCATATGATGCTCACTCAATCCTAGTAAGAATTTCTATTTTATTTTATATTTTTAATTTTTGAAGGAACGACTTTTAGAGCTAGTTAGACTCATCTTTAGAACATTAGAATTACTATAATAAAATTTTACATTGTTGTAGAGTATTTTTGCTTCCTATAAGATAGAAAAAGTCTCCTAGAGGGTGGAGGGTGTTAGAGAGACAAGTCCAATACAAAATATTTCAAAAATAGACATCAAAGAACTATGAACACAAGTACATACAAAATTCCATGCACACACATTTCCACATTTCCTTTAAAACAAACTAGACATCGTCATTGTTGACATTCAAAATTTGTAGGATGTTACGAGGTGAGGAGATTAAGTTTCCATCCTCCCTTGTTGATTTGTTAAAAGGGGTTTTGCTTGTTGGATGCATACTCTCAATTCTTGGTTAGTGGATATTGGGTTCGCTTTCATCTAATCATGCTCTTAGTTTGAAAATACATATACATATTTTGAACCACATGATTTCCCTATTGTTAGAGATTGCAAACTATGGGTTTATTCATCCAAACAAGCATGACATTGGTAGACTTTATGTAGGATGCATTTGTTCACTCTTTCAACTACCTCTTTGCTCTTCAACACTATTGCATTAATTTTCTTGGCAAATCTCATTTTCCATTTCTTCATTGACTTCCAATTCCCTCTTAGTTGTTTATTTTGCAATTTCAAAGTGCAAGAGCTTGCTTTCACTCTGGGTTTTCCCCTTTCCCTAACTGCTTGGTTGGAGGTCGCTTTCTCCATCATTGTTTGTCATTACAATATTTTAGGGTTTTTTTCTTAATTGGGTTGAAAAGGGTAAGGAAGCATGTGACTAGGGGAGGAGGATGGGAAATAAATAGAGATGACCATATGGAAGGATGGGGAAGGGGAAGGGTAGGGTGGTAATAATTGATAGGAATGGGAGGAGTCTTGACATAATTTTTTAATGAGGGGATATAAACATTTGAGAGGAGGAGAACTAGGGGGAGTGTGGGGCAATATGGGGAAGGTACACGGATAAAATAAGGGAGTGGAGGTGGTGTGAGAAAGACCTGTTTGTCCTCTAGGAAAATTTCAAGGAATGAAAGAGATGTAAAATATCACTTAAACAAACCAAGAAGGAACATTTGTGAATGGGATTACTCAAGCATAATTCAAGTTGTACAAAGGTATCATGTCTCTTAATAGATTGAGAGGGTCAACACTTTAACTTGTTCATTGAATATCCCTAAGATCTCATGGGAACTAAAGGACTCATTGCATATTTAGGGAGTTCATGGTATTTAGGAGAGGAGAGAGACTTATTGAACCGTTTTAGAAGAAAAGTTTTATGTGACTTGCATAGATTGTGATTGCCATGTTCACCATCATATTCACTTGTTAAATTCTTTGAACACATGCTAATGCTCGAAGACTAAAAATGGTTTGAGAAGCTCTTTGAGCCGAGTGATGAGCCTAGATATCTAGTAATTTCTTTGAGCAAGTCTAGTCTTTTGTAGATGATAAAAGCTTTGACATAGTAATTAGATGAAGTACCAATATTCCATACAAGTTTTTCTAGTAACTTCCCTTTTGGATTAAAAAATACTCCATCAAGCCTAGTTGGGCCTAGATTCCCCTTTGATTCCCTGATGACTAGAAGAACAAGTTTCTTTTGTGGTTGGATCCAACAACCAATATCACAAGTGGGGGATTGAGGCATAACATTTTTACATGCTTACTACCAAATGATGATATTCCCTTTGAAGTAGACTCCCAAGAGGACAACCATATTTTCTCTTTGGTTTATTTCTTCAAAACCCTTCCTTCTCAAGAAATTTTATAAATAATTTCTCTAAATCAGATTTATAACAGTGCATTCTTTCAAGGGTTTTGGCTTTGTCATTGAAAATAATGGCATCCACACTAAGGCAAAGGTTTTGACACAAACCTAAGAATTGACTCTCAAATAACTTAGAGCATTATTTTCTTTTAAAGCTTCTTGGGAAAATACACTAACATTTAATGTAGAGGTCTTCCAAAGAGGTAGGCTTAATAGAATACTCAAGACCCACTTCCAAGAGAAGAAACTAGATTGCACATGAGAAGGAACAATTGAGGAAAACATGGAAGGAAGATTCCTCTGAGGATTTGCAGTGTACACTACAAGAAGGACTAACATTGTCTTTTTTAATTAGAATTTCAATTGTGAGTAGCTCCATATGCACCAAGGTCTAGAAGAAAAAATCAACCATGGGAATATATTCATTGGCCTAGATCTTGGTCCATTTAGACCTTGAAATATCTATTGGATTCTATATTTGGAGAGTGAGATAGCCCTCCTTCACTATGTAACAACCTGAATAAATTCCCTAAGAAATAAAGTTATAAGATTGCCAAAATATATAGGGCTTCATTGTTGATATTATGGTAGCTGCGGGAGGTATTAACCTCCATGTGTAACCCTGACAAGAATATAATATTCTGGGAAGCAAGAAGAAACCCTAAAGCATGGATAATAACCCTAGGAGGCAAGTCGACACAGGAGAATATTTATTATCGAATTATTAGCCTCCAGAAGTAGAAGTCGGCCCAGACAACTTAAAGAGAATAGTATAAATATAGGGCGCCAAATCGCATTTGACACACATCTCGCAATTGCATAAATGTAAGTGTGCGCACTGCAGAAACTGAGAAAGTGTGCAAGTCTGGAGAGTAACTGCAACTACAACTACTACAACATGTATTCTCCGTTTATGCTTGGACTTTCTGTTGGTTATGGTTTGGACGTTCTTCCTGGTGTGATAGCTCTGGAGAAAGGTATGCTACATTGATTGGCTATTAGGTCTAAGGTTTTCTTCCAGAATCATTCTTTGTCAAGGTTAAGGTGCTCGAGGGTGGCTTCGGCCTATGGTTGGGTGACAATATTGTTATATTGTTTATGGTTAAATGATCACATCTATTATTTCTAACAGGTTATGGGCCCACTCTATCTTCGGACAATCCACTCGCTGGAAGATAGATTGGGAGGATTTGGTCAATTATAGTTGCAGTTGCAGTTAGTTTTTGTTGCAACAACGAAACCCTAACCCTCTTGTTGAGGCACCTTAAGTGAAGAGATTAGCCTAATTTCTGGATAGCCTAGTGCACCCTGACCCAACGCACCTCATGTACTCTCAGCAAGCTAAGACACCAAGTTTGACTCTAGAAAAAGTCTTCTTCGAAAAGAATCCTTAAAGTATCCTTGGTTTTCCATATACATCCATGATCCTATGATGAAAGGAAGAAGTTGGAATCTTCAGGGCATGAAATCTATAGAAGACTCCATGGACCCAAGAGCTAAAGTGAAACATGAGGAAGAACATGAAGATTCCAAGAAAAAAAGAAAATCCAGAACAACCAATTATTATACTGAGAATCACAAGACTACTAGCTTGGTTTGAACCCACTAGAGGCAACCAAGAAGAAGTAATGGAAGATATGATGAAGAACAGTATATGTAAGAAATTGTGAAAAGGGATTATAAACGGAAGCATTGCGAGATTTAGAACTAGAGGTTCTTCCAGAAGGAGAAGAAGACTATGATAACAACTTGTTCCCGTAAACCATATATACCTCTAGCTGAGCTATTATATCTCTTGCAATATCCATGGATTGAAGTTTACATCAGTTGATTGTAAAAGACTGTTCTTCCCAATATAAAGAGCATTTGAGGAAGAAGCTTATGTAAAGCAATATCAAGTTTTTTGAGGTACACCAGAAGACATATGTATGCAGATATAAGAAGACCTTGTATGGATTCAAACAACTTGATGTAGAGTATCTCATATACAGTAGAAGCATGGTGAAAAATTTCTATGACAAAGATATCAGAATAATTACTCAGAAGTTTGGGATGATGGATTTCTAATCCATGGAAAACTCTCATGATGACAGAAGAAGTGCTACTTGCATATGTTTCAGTTTGAGCCTTGCCACGATGTCATCAGCTAGCAGGAAATGGAAGTGTTGAATTCGACCATGATATATATTGTAATGATCAAAGCTACATGAAGCCTTTAGAGAAAACAAGTGTTCCATAACAGACCAAAGTACATTGAGATCAAGCACTAAATTCTCCGTGATGAAGTCCAGAAAAGAGAAGTGGTTCTCCAATATATCTCCACAGATGAGTAGATAACAAATATTCTGGTAAAAACTTTGTCCAAGATGAAAATTTTGCAAGCTGGGGATCGTGGAGACGAATTCCTTATTGAAAAAGGAAGAGATTACTCCCAGGCCGGGAAGGAGAAATAATGTGTTATATAGTTATGGAAAGTCATTTTTCAGTTTGAAAAATGGTCCAGGATGAGCATTTCCTTTCCAGTTCGGAAATTGGTTTGAGATTTCTGACGGACATGCATTTTCCAGTTCGAAAAAATGGTCCAAATAAGATAGTCATTTTCGTAATGAAAATGGTTCGATATATTGTTGATGTGCCATAAACAACGATTCCCCTTGTGTCTAGTGTGGGGGAATGGTCTAGGACAGTCATTCTTCTTGGCAGTCACTCTGAGTAGTGGTCAAGTAGAATGGTCTACCTCGTCGGGAAGTCATTCTTTCTAAGTTCACAGTTGTGAGTAGTTTCGAAGAATGCTATGTTTTGGAGGTTGGTGCAGGACAGTCATTTCCATTAGGAAATGGTCCGAACAGACATTCCCTAGGGTAGAATCCTTCTATCCAGGTTGCACTATGTTTAGTGCCAAAGGAATGGCCCAGTTAGGTGAATGGTCCAGGTTCAACATTCATGGACATGCATTCCCTAGGGAAAACTCATTCTCTCCATGTTGCACTATGACTAGTGCCGGAGGAATTGCCCAGTTAGGTGAATGGTCCAGGCTAAAAAATAAGGGATAATTATTCTTCTATGCTTGAGAAGAATAGTCCAGATATCCCATGGTTGATGTTTTACTTTCTGAGGGCAGATGCTCTTCCAGATCTCATGGATGTGAGTGGAACAATGGCCCAGATGATTCAGTTTATATCATGATATTGTTTTATGTGCAGGTTGATATCAGATGATATGATTGCTATGGAGACTATATGTCTCTGGACAATAGTTGTATGCTATTGTGGTGGTTGTGCTCCACTGGTTGTGACTATGTGTCACTGATTAAGTAGTCATGTGCTACTTGGTGTGGTAGTGTACCACTGGATAGTAGTTGTGTACTACTATGGATAGACATAATTGTGTTCCATTGAATGAAATTGTTCTGATTGTCGTGTAGACTATCAGTAGTGTCGAAAATAATTATCAGCTAGATGGATAGTCAATGTGCTAGTGGAAAAACATTCTCTAGGCAAAAAATGGTCCAGGACATTTATTCTTCTAGGACGTATGTAGAAGAATAGTCCTTGTAGCCCATGGTGTGGCTTCCAGCATCTGTTGAAATATTTATTCTTCTAGGACATATGTCCGAATTAGAAGAATGGTTCTTGCATCACTTTGTGGAGTGAATAACTTATTTAGTATCATGTATGATTACTCAGAGGGAGTATGGCTTTGAGAGATGATAGAGTTGATGCTATCAAATGATATTTATAATGATGAGGGTGCTCGTGATCTAATCATGAGATATCTTTTATGGCTATTATGATTCTATCGATTGAATGGTATGTTTGTGCTCAAGACCATTGCTTTCAATACCTCCCTAGCTAGGAGGGAGTGTTGATATTATGGTAGTTGCGAGAGGTATTAGCCTCCACGTGTAACCTTGAAAAGAGTAGAATATTCTGGGAAGCAAGAAGAAACCCTAAAGCATGAATAATAACCCTAGGAGGCAAGTCGGATCAAGAGAATATTTATTATTGAATTATTAGCCTTCAAAAGTAGAAGTTGGCCCAGACAACTTAAAGAGAATAGTATAAATATAGGGCATCGGATCTCATTTGACACACACATCTCGCAACTGAAGAAATGTAAGAGTGTGCACTACAGAAACTGAGTAAGTCTGCAAGTCTGGAGAGTAGCTGCAACTGCAGCTACTGCAACCTGTATTCTCGGTTTAGGCCTGGAATTTCTATTGGTTATGGTTTGGAATTTTTTCTTTGTGTGCTAGCTCTGGAGAGAGGTACGCTACATTGATTGGCTATTAGGTCTAGGGTTTTCTTCCGAAATCATTCTCTGTCAAGGTTAAGGTGCTCGGGGGTGGATTCGGCCTATGGTTGGGTGACAATATTGCTATATTGTCTATGGTTAAACGAGCACATCTATTATTTCTAACATTGATACCAAAGGGGTTTGTTTGGGAAGATCCATTCAAAAATCGAGGGTAGAGGTAAGTCGCATGGGTGATCTTACCTTTTCCATAAGGAAGGCTTAAATTCTTTTCTTCTTTTCATAAATCTTCGACAAAACAAAAATTGCCTTCTCAAAGAACTATCTTCTCAACATGCACAAGTATGTTTTGGATTTTCAAAGGAGGGTTCCCCATTATGAGTTTGCCCAACTTTTGACAACCTTTTCCATCCAATAGGGTCTAGAATGTTGAAATTTATATTAGAGAAGACCTTAAAATGGTTATGTAAATATGGAAACCCTCCACAGTAGATCTTTGAAAATGAGCTTAATATGTCACTTCCCTATAAAGACATTTTGATGATCACCTCTTTCTACCACATTATTTCTTTGCTTATGAGGTTTCATATATTTTGGCACCCATTGCTTTGTTTTCATTGTCTTTTAATATGTTATTCCCATTGCCCCCTTTGCTAGTAATACCTTTACTTTCTCACCAACCATCATAGAGTAGTTTTTATTATTCGGAGGCTTCTCACCTTTCGAAAGGAAATTATGAATTTGTTTGTCCATCTATTTTCGAGTATTAGAGGGAGTAGATAAAATGGTGTAGAGGTACAAATGGAGAGCATAGGATATTGATATGATGTAAGTCCTACTACAAGTTCAACCATTGGGTGCTCTATGTTGTAATTTTCTTTTTGACCCTTTCGGCTACCGAGTCACAATCTTTTAAGCCAAGGGTCTTAGGGATGATAGGGATGCCCAAATTGGTGATGCATCTCCATTTCTATCCTTTAAGGAAGACATGGACAAAAGTAACATTTCTCAATGTAGCTTCACCAACATTAATCATGAAATTTAAATTTTTTGTTGTATACTTTCCCTCATGAATCTTGAAGACGATTAAAAAGAATTTTTTTAGAATTATAAATCATACTCCTTGCAAATTGGCCATGGTTTATAGATTTGGATCTAGGGACCATTTCAATACCAAGAAAGGTAACATGGTCCATTCCCAAACTTCCAAGGCCTTGCCCAAAGCCTTGACTATGAGGATGTATGGAAAGGGAGAGAGGGAACAACCCAAAAGGATGCCCCAAGAGGTTTTGAAAAATCTTGTTGGTCTACCATTGACAATAGGAGAAATCTAGTGAGTGGTGATACAACTATCAATTTAGTTTATTAATGCTTCCCAAAAATCAAAGGTTCGCAAAACAATGAACAAAAACGCAGTTTGCTTTGTCCAAGGCATTTTCCATGTCAAATTTGATAATCATGGGTTTCCTATGGAACTCTCTGAAAGAATGAAGAGCCTTTTGAGTTAAAAAAATATTTTTTTTAAATGGAGTAATTAGCCACAAAGCCCCCATCTTTATTTGAAATGATATTTTTGAGAAAGTTAAATATTCTCGAAACAATCTCATAGCATATTTTGCACAATACATTGCAAAAGAAAAGATTTTACTGAAATCTTGAAAATTCAACTCGATTTTGTTCCTTTTGTATCAAGATCAATAAAGTGTAGTTGATTATTTCCCTAACCTTCCCTTCCAAGATGTATTAGTTTCCTTCACCATTTTGCATAGATTGGACTTGACAAGGTGCTAAAACCTCTAATATAATCTTGTTGGGTATCCATCTAAGCATGGAGTTTTATCCTATTGTTTTAAAAAGACAACTTCATTGACCTCATCCTCCGAGTCTAGTCTTAAGATATCTTTATTTTCCTTTTCGGTAATTACCATGGGAATAAAAGGAATAACAAATTATTTTTCCTCCGTTATATTGGTCATAGGCTCAACCATTAAATCTTTGAAATATTCCAAAAGTTAATTTGAAGTTCATTGAAAATATGAGTGATTTCAAAAACATAATTTCAACTTCTCTTATTTGCTTGTTTGTTTCTTTTGTTAGAGTTGCCAGTTTCTTGGAGTTTGCAACATTCTTGAAACCATTACATCAAACACCTATACTAGACATCTATAGATTGTGTTGAGCATATTTTTTGGCCAGCCATAAGGCATGAATTGCAACTTTGATGAAAACTATTTGCCAAGCCGGCGTTTTCTCTCGATCAAGCCAACATGAAATGAGTAGAACCAACTTTGTTCCACAATTTTAGTGAATCCAAAACCCTATTTTCAAGGTGCATAGAATATGATTTTAATGGAATTTTCTCTTGATTCATGGCCATGTTTTTTTCAACACTTTCCGGACAAGTGTTACAATTATTCTTTTGTTGTTTTTAGGCATTTTTCAAAGGTAATTGTTTTTTTTGTTGTTTTTGGTCACTTTTTAGAGGTAATTGTTTTTGTTGTTTTTGTTTTTTAGAGGTAATTATTTTTGTTAATTATTGTTGTAATGAATAATTTTGGAGGGTTTCTTAGGTTGGAGTTTTTAAGTAATGGGATTTTTTTAAAAGAAAAAAAGTTTATTTTTGCAGGGTTCTCACACTTTTGTGTGCCTCGCTTAGACATTCTGCAATTGTTTTGTTTCCATAGGTTGAATCCCTTTTATTTATCACCATGGGTGAGCTTCATAGAGATGTTGATCCTCTACAGAGCACCACTATCAAACTAAATGGTCAAGTTTCTTTATTGCAAGGTTCATTCTCTACTTCATAATGGAATTTCTCTGCAAGCTATAATTAATGTCAATCAACATAATACTATTGCTCAACTTCAAGAACAGTTGGGTGACAAGGACAAGTTTGTCCTAAACCTGCCTGCTACAATAAGAAAATTGTTTAAGAAGTTAATGATTTAAGAAACATTAATAATGGATCATCTAAGTTAACAAATTACATGATTTTTTTCCTCTTTCTATTTGATAAATAAATTAATGTTAATGAGCACAAGATGCATCAAATTACTAAGCCTAAAGAAAATATCTTGTATGAACCAAGGGAAAAAGAAGCAATGCTTAATTATTTGGAGGAAAATGATCACTACTTCTCTAGAAAAGTTCTCTCATTCATCAATCCATATTTTTGCATCTAGTTTTTCACTTATTACCACTCATGGGAAATCTTTTATTATTGAGCTTGAAATATAGAAGGTAGTTCTTGACACTTTTGATACTACTTCTCATGCATTTTCGGATACTCATGAGCAACTTTTTCTTGATTTTGTGAAGAATAGAAAAGGGTATGGTTCCAAATTGCTTCGTTAGATGGGTTATATTGATGGTGGTCTTGGTAAGCATGTGCAAGGAATTGTGAATCCTATGGAACCAAAGATGAAACCAATGATTGGATATTTTGAGACATCATCACCAAATGCAAGTCCTCCTAATCCTTCTACAACTAATATGCAAGAACATATCCTACTCCATATGTTACTTCACTTAATGATTTGTCTACATTAGATTCAAATTTGATATTTATTCTCATGGATCATATCCTACACCTTTGGTTAAACCAAAACTAGTTTTTTCATCAACCATATCAACACCCTAATCATTTTAACAAGAGGCATTCTCATTCTCTGTCCAAGCATCAAATTTTCTATTGGTATGCTAGTAGTGCTTTTCACAAATACTTAGTGAATATGAGTAAAAGGAAAAATCTTGGATTGGTACCCACTACTAGGGCCTATTGTGGTTGGATTAACAAATGTTCATGGTGAAACTTCAACACTTGTTTAAGGACATCTTATCAATTTGTGTTGTCATGTGTATAATGGTAATATCCGCATTGCTTTCATTGATTAATTGACCATAATAGTTCCATTGCATATGTTTTATGATGGCAACATATTTTGCTTATTTTGTACATTTGCATTTTATGATGGGAATACTATTTGATCCTTGTGTTATTTTGAGAACTCGTTGAGTTTTTTTACCCTTTTGCCAAAGAAGCATGTGGTCAACTCTCTGTTCTTTGGTTTGTGTTATTTTGTAGCTTCATAATTCCTTTTGACTTCAACGTATGTGGAAACCCTTTTTTGCTTCGTCGATTCCAAAGAGGTTTGTGTGAAGTTGTTTTTAGTTTCTTGGAGGCTATAATTATGAATCATTCTTAGTGGTGAGATTTTTTGCACCTTGTCATCATCAGGGATCATTTTGTATCCCTACCCAAATTTCCTATTTGTGTCTTTAAGTTAGTATTAAAGGGGGATTTTGGAATGTGTTGGTAAATTTTGACTAAGTGGACATTATTATCAAAGAGCCTCAATCAACAATCGACTCACAAAGAGTGAATGTGTCACAAGTGAGATTTGAACCCGAGTGGGGAGGATAACCACTTCTCTTATATACCACTCAAGCTAGACCCAATTGACATACACCATGCAATCAAATAATGAAAACAAATTTTATTTTAGATTGTAGTTTTCCACCCCATGAAAATTTCTTCGCTATAACTATGACGATATTTATGTGATGATGTGAAAATATGATGAAAAATTTGTCCATTATTTTAACAATACTTAAGATTAGCATTTAGAAAACAACATATACATTTGTGAAAAACAACATTTAAAATGTTGACAAACAAATTACCAATATTAAATTGTATTGAAAAAACTAATAAAAATTAAAAAATATTTTAAAATTATTATAATAATAAGCCAAATAAACTTATAATACATATGAATAATAAAAAATAAATACATACATGCAAATTGAAAGGAGTTTGATCTCCAAATCATTCAATGATATTGAAAGGAGCTTGAATGATCCAAGTCATGCATAACAATGAGAAATTTTGATTTTGAACCATAAGGCATATGATAATGGTTTCTACTCACAAACAATAAATGACTTACGAATTACTAAATCAAATCAAAATATCTAAAAACCAATCCAAGTTACTTAATACAATGACACGTCATAAATCATTATTAACAATTTCCTATAATCATTCTTAACAACTTCCTAACCTTATATAGATCCTCTTTTGTAATTTTGTAAGTTTTTACCTGTAAAGAGACTATAATTTTTTATCCCTAGAAATTTAAAACATACCTACGCAATATCCATTTAATACCTTTTTGAAAGCTCGCTCACATGAATAGCGCTTCTTGGAATAACGTTTTGAAGGACTAGTTGCATGTAAAGATACAAGAGAAATTGTAAGTTGAAGAGAGAAATTGAAAGTTGTTGAAAACATGTTAACGAATTTTTCTTATATGGTTACATGCACATGTGCATGCATGTAATCTAGTTATGAACTGTTTTTGTAATTATGTGATCTATTCATAATCAGTCTGTGTAAGTGATAGTGATAGATGTTATATATACGAGCATACCCATAGAGGTAGAGTACAATGTGAGGATAATGCGAGTGCAAGTTAGTACATTGTATGAGGAGAGGATGGTTGTATGCCTGGGTTGGCTATTGTAATTCTTCCTTGAATAGAAGAAGACCGATAATCATTGCCCGTGGTTTTTTCCAGATTTGGATTTTCACATAAATCACCATGTCAAGTGTGTGTTTGTTGTTCTTGGTTTCATGCTTGTTTAATCTAGCTAGTTTATGCTATGGTTTAATGCTTTGTGTTTAATCTAGCTAGTTTATGTTATGGTTTAATGCTTTGTTTTACTTTTGTTGCCCAACAATTGCATCCTTCTCAATAGAAGAATAATGATTCTTGAAACCATGTTCTATAGGAATAATTGTTTATTAAAGATTGAGAGAAAATGGAACTGGTATCTTTTTTAGAAGCATAATAAATTATGTAAAAACAATACCATATTAAATTTGATAAATAAAAAGATTGATTGATTGTAGTTTAGTAGTTTTGATTAGCAATTTACATAAAGATAGTTAACCTAAAAATTTATACATAATTTCTTATATAGATAAAATAATGGTTAAGAACATGTGTTTTCTCCTTGGATATCACATGTTCAAATCCAGAGGAGGTAAGGTATGGGGGTAGGGTAGGGTATGTATACCTCTATGTCAGGTATATATATCTTTCTATCTCTGAGAAGAGGGGATCCCTTATCTCAGAAACAAGAAGGTCTTATACATCCATCATACATCCATTGATGTTTAACTTGTGACCTTAAAAATAGATTATTATTTTTATTATATAACTCACAATATTCAACTACTCAAACTCTCCCATCAAATTTTCCTTCATTAATTTTTTATTATAATATAGGAAAAATCAATTCATTTCATTTAATATATTTTTTTATTAAAAACAAAATAATTGGAACACTTTCTTAACATGGAAACACTTGAAAATAAAAATAAAATGGTTGTTACAATTAACTCATATGCTAAATTGACTATGTAATTACATCAAAATTACATCAAACCGAAAGAAAACTAACATAATCATTTAAATATCCATTTTCCATAAGTAGAGTTGATCATTATTCCTTTATTAATTGGTATATTGCTTAAAAAAATGGAGCTTAATTGGCATAATCTTCTATTCACATACATTTTTTCTTCATGAAAATTGACAGCGAGCATTGCCCATAGTTTTTTTTGGTTGTTAATCATGGTGCTAAAATAAAATTATTTTGGTAAATCCCATGGAATTCTATTTTAATGTATTATTAAAATAATTTTGAAAATCTACGGTTTTGAAATAATTTGAAGGTAATGTTGGAGTTAATTAGTTAGACAACATAGAGATAATTTAAAACAATTTCTCTACATTTAAAATACAATTCTATAATTTATTATTTATTTATATGAGTATTTTTATTATAAGTTTTAAAATAGTTATAAGGAATTATATGGGTATTTAATAGAGGAATTATAAATTTTATAGAGTTTATTAATCTCCGATTATGGTTTTTTTAAGTAGGAAGACTATATGAGTTATAGACTTTAGAGGGTTATAATAATGAAGTTTATATTGATTATAGTTAGTATTATTAACATGGAGACCATAAAAAAAAATTCAAGAAAAAAATGTATTTTCCATTTAAAGAGAATTAAAAATACATTACATCTGGTGCATGATGTATAGTTGTCAAAGTTTATGTCACTGATTGTGCATATCGATAAATTGCTTATAATTCTACCCATTATTCATTACAAACTTAATCTTGATAATGACATGTCCAAGGGACTTACATTACATTTCATCAAACCACCTGTAACTAAATCAAAGCTTGTAAGAAAATTACGTATAAACCCACCCACAAAAAAAATTAGAACTCAAAAACATTAGTGAACCTGAATGAGACTAAAATCCCCTCCCGATATTCATTTTCAATGATTTGATTTTCCATCAACTATAAACCATCTTTAGAGAGAGTATTAGCGTGGACATTGTGCTTCATGTAGACATGCTTGAAAGATACCTACTGAAATTGCCTTGAAATCTCCTTCAAATGTGCATCCAATGAGGATAAACTAGTACTATTGACCTGCATCTGATCTTGCATCAAATTTATAGCGAGAGCTGAATCTCCAAAAATATGAGGCCTTATAATCACTTTTATAAGTGTTGATTTCATAAGGAAGAGTAAATCCTTGAATTCCCCAACATTATTTGTTCCTTTTCCCAAATTAGCATTTGTAGTGAAGAAATGAGAATTTTATAGAAATAAAACAAAACCCGAACTGCATGTTTTCCTTGGACAGTGTTTTATAATCAAGCTGATAAACAAAGTTGTGGTGATTGAGTGATCAATCCCAGCAGACTCCTTTGCTTGGTGGATAGAAAACTGAACTGGCAGGTTTCTGTGGGAAAAGGAAAGTAACCTTTGTCCTGTGCTTTTGTTGATATTAAGTATAACCCCTCTCATGGCATCATTATCTAGCTAGGGGTGGCTAATTGAGGAATACTCCAAGAGCAATTGTGCCTATGGTTGGGTGGGAAAGGGAACCCCTTTTAGCAGTTGCCAACTAATTTCGAAGGTTCAGATAAGTGTGATTCTGATTTTATATTGTATTGATTGGTTTTGTTATAAAATGAGTTTCTTAAGCTAGATGATGGCATAATTCGTTTATCTTGTTGAATGGTAAAATTTTTAACTTTGATGACATAGTGGACTGGGAAATTTGAAGTAGAATTTGAATATCATATTCTGTCAATGGATTTATGTTTAATCATGTTTAGCAAAATAGGATTGTTGTTAATGGGTTTTAAATGAAATTGGGGAAAATGGTGAGTTTACCTTATGTCTGAATCTATTTGCACTAAAACTCAAAAGGATTGTCCAAGGATCAAATCCTCAAATACAGAGTCGGGACAAACTCTACAAGAATGTTTTGAACTTGTCCATCCTTCGAAATATTTTTTTCTGTTATAGAATTTGAGTTCTATAGATGAAAGGAATTTCCCTCGACCGACTTTACCATGTGACTGTGGTCCCAAAACTACAGGCCTAACCAACCTCTAGTTAATATTTTGAATCATAGACTTTTGAGGTGTGTAGAGGTTCCAAGTGACCATAAGCCCGAAGCCACATGCTTATTACCTTTCATGGGGGCTTACCAACTCGAGCACTTGAGCCACTAGGAGTTCCATAAGATCAAGGCCTAGGAACCCTGCGCTACATGTAAAAGGTGCTAACAAACCTTTATCCCAAGTCTCCAAATACATGACCATCATATGACCAGGACCTTGGAACCCTTCGCTACACCCAAAATGGGGCTAATCTTTTCAGGCTTAGGGACTTTTGGAGGTTCGGGGTTTCGAGATGTTTGAACCTCACAACACTCTAATCCTGCCTAAGGCAACCTGCGGATATGTGCACATGATGGTTTGACCAATAACTAGCGGTTCCTTATCCGTCCTCATGAATTTTTCCTTCTCGTTAAACCCTGACAAACTTCCCAGCCATGGGTATTTCCTGCACCATTGATCATGATCACAAATCAATGGTATAATCTTCATCGTCGTCCTCCTATGGATATATGGTTGAAATGATACCTGAAATATCCACTTGATTAGACAACTGGCGTGATTTCGTGACTTTGCGACTCATGTGACTCCTAACCTTTCAACCTCTCCAGAGTATTACCGGTCGAAGTGGTCACGAAGTAGTGAAAAGCATTTGTTGTCGGTTAATACTTCCACTTACTCTATCCTTCCACCGCTCTCGATCGAACGGTTGAGAAATATCCTGAAAGATATTAGATCGATGGTCCATGGAACTTCGGGGTTCTGACCTTCGAGATTTCAATTGTTTGAAGTAGAGTGCAAATTGGTATATCGCCCAAAGGTCGGAGATTACTTAATTAACGGGATTAAAGAAATATTGTAATTAGTCCTAAGTCATTTTCATAAGCACGTGCGTGGGACCCACTTTGAGACTTCTAGACTTCGAGGCTTTTGGATATTTGGTATGTTTGTGCATAGGAAAAACGTCGAAATCCCCTCGTTGAAGTGTCAAGCCCCAATTGGATGGGCCCGTGTATGCCATGGTGATCTGGTGTGCCTAGGTAGGTCCACGTGGCGTCGTAGGATTACATGTGAATTAGGTGTGGGACCCTCCCCCCTTTCCTTCCTCTTCATGTCTAAACCATGTGTTAGGTGTGGAAAAACCTCACCCATTAGATCTAAGGGTGGAAAGATCTCCACCGTAGATATTTAGAGTGGAAGTATCCCTCCGAACTTCGGATATCCAGGAAGTTTTAGACCTGTACGAGAGTGTCGAACAGCCGAAGGTACGATATCCGCGAAGACTGGGAGACATTCCTTGCAATTAGCAACCACGTCATTGCCAGGGGGTGACGACTCAAATCACGACTGTGCCATGTCATATGGCACAAGAGAGGTGAAGCTACGTGGATTCCACGTGGTGAAGAGGAAGGCCATTGGCCAATGATGCCCCAAAAACTTCGGAAGACCATAACTTTCAAACTAGAGCTTGATTTTGGACAAGGTTATAGTCATTGGAAATATCTTAGTGATCACACGACGATGGTATCCTCATTCGAAGAATTCAAGGAGTTGTAGGAAAGCGAAAAATTTCGCCCCATTCCTTTTAAAGAGTACTTAGGGGATCGGGTGTGTGATAGAGTGGTATCAAAGCAGGCAACAACACTTGGTCTGCTTGGGCTCATGAAAGAGATGAAATAAATTATAATAGAAAACCCTTAAGGGGCAGGGGTACCCTACCCTACCCACATGTAAGAGATTATTTAAGCTTTACTATTGAAAAGAGTGATACCTTCTATTGCTTTTACATGTTTTAAAAATGAACTACATGTTGATGTTGTAGGTGGAATAATGAAGCTAATTTTATCCTACAAAATTACCCGTGTTGTTCATAAAATTTGAGGGTAGCTGACTAACAAAAAATGTTGTTATCAACACTCAAATAGTCAGTGGACAGCAAGGAAACTACAACATAAATAATGGTGACACATCATGAGTTTGGAGAAAGCTCACATAACGGAGAAGAAGATTCTGATGAGAGGAGGGTGGTGGAAACCCCTCCAGAATTAGCTGAAATTGTAAGAATCCTTATGGAAAGATTACAAAGTTGTAAGGTAGACAATGAAAGGCTGATAAAAGAATAGGAAAAAAAACTGAAATTGATGAAGTCCTATTGCAAAGCCTATCATATATACAAAGGCAGTTGCAACATGGGCCAGAAACTAGGAGGTTGGTGATAGACCTGGACACATATGTTGAGGAGGAGCATGAAAGCTCATTGATTACATTAACACACATGAGAGTAGCATTGGGTTCTTTAGAAGACATGTGGCACATAGTTAGAGGAGGAATGCATTGTATGAGGGCACCTGAATAGCGGACCATTGTGGAAGAGAGATTGTTGGAATAATAGTTTGTTGGAGAGTGCACCATCATGGTTGAGGGGCATTGAGCCCAAGGAGGATCATGCTTGGAGGGCGTTTCACTTTAGGGGTTGGATAAACCCTAGTTTGACACATGTACATCTTTGTAATGGAGAGTGCTCCATGTGGGGTTGCCTTGTTGGTGACTTGTATGGACTTATGTCATTTTTTTAGGTTAGCCTTCCTCAACTACTCTATCTATAAAGGGAGAAGAGGGTTCTTGTATTCATTATCATCATTGTACTCTATTCTTTGTATTGTCTTGGGAAAGTCTTGTAGGGAACAAGACGCTAGGGTTCATGAAGGAAACCCTAGGAGAAGACAAGAAGAGAGAGACATCTTCAATGTTCTTGGAGAGATTTTTGTTATGTGATGCTAGGGTTTGTGCCATGTATGTAGTCCTAGAGAAGAACATGACATTGAGGATGATTATGGTTATTATGGCTCTTTTTGTGGCACTAGAGTGTCTACCCTAGTAAAAGACATGGAGAGTGGAGCTAACACATTGTATGATTTGGATCCTTGTTCTTAAGGGATGCGAGGCTAGGGCAAGATCATGGAGAGACTAGATTGATGAGTCTTGAGGTTGGTGTAATGCCTTGCTTAAAAAAAGACTTGGTTATTTCTTGATGTTCCATGAAGGTCTTGGTGCTTGTGTTGATGCAAGAGTTGAAACCTAGGGTTTGAGGACTCAAATCGTAGGATGGACTTGTAGATTTGTAGGTTAGCACTAGAGTTGTTTTGCTATGTACTTGTGTGATGCAACATGGCCAGGGTTTAAAAACCTTATGTAAGATAACATTGCTAGTGTGGAGAGCTTGTGTGATACAAGATTGTTGTATTTACCAAAGAGGATTTGTTGGTGTTGATGCTAGCATGTCGATAATATTTTATGGAGTGACCAACATTGGGAATGATTCTTAGCTAGGAGGAGTTGGTGGTTAGGGTTTTCTATGGTTTCCCTAACTAGGTTTTGTAGAGCTCGACTTGTATTGGTTTCTTGATAAAGTTGTGGTATGTACTTCATTTGTTTTAATATATGAAGTTTTCAGCTGTTCAAATAGTGTACTTGCAAATTTGATTTTCATCTTGTATAATCTTCTTAATTGAGTAGATTTCAACTCTATTGGTTAAGTTAATTAACACATATCTAGAACATAAAGGAGCAAATTTTCTATTGTTATAATGTGTTGTAATAAGACATTTCAGAGCTGCTATATTCTTTGAAAAGGGTGTTGTCTAACTGTTCTACAGAATGGCTTTTTTCGTCGGAATTCAACAATATAAATTTGCATGAAATCACTATTTTTTTTTGTTTAAAATCAATTTCTGAATGCAGAAATGGATTCAACATTCTAAAAAACCCATGGGGCACTCGGATTATACAGAAACAATCACTGAAATATGCAGATCTAACTATTTCTTGATGGATTTCGAGCAAATGTCCCTTGAAAATATCACCGGAAAAGGGTCATTTTGTAGAACGTTTAGACTACAGCCTTGAAAACTATGCCCTAAGGGATGTATCATTGTGATATTGAAGTACATTCATATGGTATTATTCTCTTGGGCGATCGTGTGAAATTGTGTTGAAGGGAAGTGCCATATTATTGTTGTATTTTAATATTTCAGATCAGTTTGAAGGCAGAAATTTATCAGGGATTAGATCCAGGAAGCCTCAAATAAATGGATTCAAATTTTAGAATAACATTAATTTCTCGATTCTCAAAATGTCTACATGGTATCGGAGTTGATTTGATTGAAATTTCCTTGGTGATTCAAAGGCCAGATATTTTAGTGGTTGTGTCTAGGAGTGGTTGTTGGGTAATCAAACCATAGTGTGCTTGATGTAAGCACTTGGCATTGGTGAAGGGCTTGTTGTGTTGAAACCCTAGTTTCTCTTGTGAGATGTACATGTTCTCACCCATCATATATGTGGTAGTTGTACACTTTATTGATGGCACGTATGGATTTATTTTCACCGTTCCCAAAAGGACTTGTGATAGGTTGTTGATTTTTTCTAGTGGATACTAGTGTGTTATGTTTCTTTTATAGACGACATGGATTCATTTTCAGTTGGGTGTGATTCTTATGAGGACCTATGATAGGTGGTCGATTTGTTTCAGTATATGCTAGTATGTTTTCACTTGTGATAGGTGGAGGATCCACTTCATTGATGGTTGGTATGTAATCAATATTTTAGTGGGTGTGATGCCTAGGATGAATTGTGATAGGTGGTTGATTTGTTTCAATCAATAATAGTGTTTGAAGTGGATTGATGCTTGTGATTTAATCATTTGATTGTTAGCTAATTTTTGGAGCCCATGATGGGTTGATTCATTCTATAATAGATTAATGATTATTGGCAGGAGGATCTACTTCATTGATGGTTGGTATGTAATCTATGTTTTAGTGAGCATGATGCCCATGTTGACTTGTGATAGGTAGTTGATTTGTTTCAATGTATGATAGTGTTTGAAGTGGATTGATGCTTGTAATTTAATCATTTGATTGTTAGCTAATTTTTGGAGCTCTACATGGGATGATTCATTCCATAATAGATTGATGATTATTGGTTGATCTATTTTGGTTAAGTAATGACTCAAGGGTCTACAAGAATGGCAACCTTGGTTAGTTTCGATAATTGTTACGGAAGGAAGGAGCTTCAAGAATTATACCTTGGGGATAGTATTGGGTGTACATCTTGTAAATTTGTGGAGAGATTGATCATGGATAGGATAGTTGGTATGATACTAAGCTATTGGTGATCTTGTACATTTCTACTTTGTACTTGATCTTGGTGAGTGAATATTTCATATTGTACTTTTCATATGTGTACTCTTGTCTTGGGAGTGCTTGGGATTGAAGAAGGGTGTGGAAGACATAACTTGGAGGTAGGTTGAAAACCTATGGTGGTGGAATCTTTGATTGATTCCAAACTTATATTTGATGGGAGTAGTGATGAGTACCATTGATAGGGTTGTTGGATTCTATCAGACAGAGGGAGTTGACCATGATGATTCTCTTGCTTTAGTATTCTCTCAGTAAGAGGGAGGTGACCTTGTTGAGGTTGTTGCTTCATTTATTGTAGGTTTTGAGGTGCATGAGAGGGATTCTCTTTCTTGAAATTTGATGATGAATTTTTATGGGTTGTTACTCTTCCCACGAGCTTGTATTTCACAATTGACGAATTGAGATGTATGTAGATTTTGTCTTACGCTTTTGATAGATCTAGTCTGCTTGTATTGGTGGTGTTGGAGATTTGATCATCTTTGCAAGATATCCCGACCAACTCTTAATGTGGTCATAAAATATTTTTGGCCTGTGATGATGGCTTTAGGGATGTTGTAGTTTTAACAGGTTATTGTTGATGTCTTCCTTGCTCCAGAGTGATTTCAAAGTTTAGTAGGAAGTAGTGATCTTGTCTTATGTTCCTTAAGTTTCATATATGGTTATTGTTATTTTGGAGCCTCTAGCAGAGGGGATGAGGGAGTATCTTGGTTTGGTGGTGTAAACCAAGTGGCTTTGTTGTATTCTCCTTGCATGTTCACCATCTAGAGGTCAAGTTGTAGATTGCTTGGTTGATTGCTTGGAGAGAGATAAACCTTTGTTAGTAGTGATTGCTTGAATGCTTAGGTGTACAGACTTGTACTTGTGGGTATGACTCTTATAGAGTATGTATGATGATCCATCATGATGAAGGTGCATTCTTTCAGCTTTGTGGAGGTGCCAGAGTTATAGGTTGAAAATTCAGAGGGAGTCGATTGGTGTTACAGAAAACACTTTTCTCGTAAAAAGGCAGTGTTATGTTTTGAGGTTACTCCAAACGTGTTTTCACCTAGCTTCTTAGTGATGTTTCATGGACATATGGATGGCTCAATTTGGGTGGATGCTTGGCCTTGGTTAGAGTGTTAACATAGTGCCCTTACCTAGCAGGCATTTACCTTGATCAACATGATGACTAACTCATTGGGTGCATATAATGGGGAATCGATTTCGCAATTAAGAGGTGTACTTGATTAGGAAAAGTGCTAAGCTCTTAGAGGAGGCCACTTAGCCCTAGGAGCTTGGGATCGTGTGATATAAACCATAAAGGTTGGACATTTTACTTGAGTAGCATACTTCATGGTGGTTGTTGATGGACCGAGGCACATATGTAGAGGAGTGGCACACATGAGAGTAGAATTCAGCAGATGAGATGACATGTAGCTCAAAGTTAGAGGAGCACCTTACATGAGGACATTTCAATAGTGGACCATTGTAGAAGAGGGAGTGTTGCACTAAAAATTATTGTAGAGTGCACCAATTGGAGGAGGGGCATTGAGCCTAAGGAGGATCATGCTTGGAGGGAGTTTCACTTTTGGGGTTAGATAAACCCTAGTTTGACACATGCACATCCATGTATTGTTGAGTGCTCCATGTGGGGTTTCCTTGTTGGTTACTTGTATGGACTAATGTCCTTGTTTTGTGTTAGCCCCCTTCACCTACTCTATATGTAAAGGGAGGAGAGAGCTCTCATATTCATTATCATTATTGTACTCTCTTTGTATTGTCCTGGAGAAGTCTTGGAGGGAGCAAGACATTAGGCTTCATGAGGAAACCCTAGGAAAAGAATAGGAGAGAGACATATTGGATGTTCTTGGAGAGATTGCCCTTGTGTGATGTTAGGGCTTGTGCCATGCATGTAAACCCTAGAAAAGAACATGACATTGGGGATGATGATGGTATTATGTCTCTTTTTTTATCACTAGGGTGTGTACCCTAGTAGAAGAGATGGAGAATGGAGCCTTGTTCATGTGGGATGTGAGGCTAGGGAAAGATCATGTAGAGACTAGCTTGATAAGTCTTCAGCTTGGTGTGATGCTTTGCTTGGAAGAAGACTCGGTTCTATTATCTTAGATGTTCAATGGAGGTTTTGGTGTTTGTGTTGATGCAAGAGTTGAAGACCTAGGGCTTGTGGATTCAAACTCTAGGATGGACATGTAAATTTGGAGGTTAGCATTAGAGTTGTCTTGTCATCTACTTGTGTGATGCAACATGGATAAGGTTTGTAAACCCTAAGAACGACAACAATGCTAGTGTGGAGAGCTTGTGTTGTACAATATTGTTGTATTTACCAAGGAGGTCTTGATGGTGTTGATTCTAGGATGTAGAGGATCTTTGGTGGAATTGGTTAAGTGATTTAACACATATTTGGAAGATAAGGGAGCAGATTTGATATAATCTGTTATAATAAGGCTTTTCAGATATGTTATATGCCTTGAAAAATGTGCCCTAAGGGATATGGCATCATGGTATTGAACTACATTCATATGGTATTTATTTTCTTGGGTTGTTGGGTGAAATTGGGTTGAAGGGAACTAAAATATTGTTGATTTAATTTAATATTTCAAATCATCGTTAATGCTCAAAGTTCACGGTGATCAGATCTGGGAAATCTCAAAGAAATGAAGTGAAAACTCATAATTACATTAATTTCCCTATTCTTGAAATTTATATAATGCATTCACATACTATGTTGGAGATGGTTAAGCTCTCTAGTTTATAGCTTTACCTTATGACACATTACATCAATGTTTGGCGGCATGTTGGAGTGTGTTTGGAACTCCCTATTGTTGTATTACCACATGTTGGTTTATTAATTTTCTTACTAATGGACGAGGAAACCCTCTAGATGCTACCACAATGTTTATCTAGGATGTATTAGATTGTGAGTGATTTTAGGGTTAGACGAGATGTTTTTCTTATTTGTTTTTGCTTTGTTGAGGATACATTGGATTACATAGAGAGGAAAGAGATAATTGTTTACCCACAAAAATTATAGATTAGGACCTTAATTGACTTCAGTTTTAACTTTGAAGATCTAAAATAGGTTAGGGGGAATGCTTATGCAAGCTGTAGTAAAGGGTTGCAATATTCCATGTAGTGCTAGATATAAATTCCTTCTTGTAGATGGGATGTTAGGTTGTTTTTCCTTAATTTGCTAACAAGTTTATGAAATTGTAAGTACATAGGATAGGTTTATAGCTTTTTGGAAGTCCAATTGCATGATTAAACCTTTATTGAAATATTACGTTAAGTTGTAAAGGGATCAAGATTGACCGTCATTTTTGCGATAACCAACTAGAGATCTGAATGGTCCTTTCCTTCTTTATGTCATACAGTTGGTTATCAACTGCTAGTCAACTGAAACATATTTTATAGGTGAAGTTATGAGTCGAACTGTATTCGCAGATCTCCAAGTTGTTAAGTGGTGGTACTTTTTTCCAGAGAAAAAAAGTGTAATTTCTAATCATGGTTGAATGGATAATCACATTATTTAGGTGCTCACTTAACTTGACATGGACTATATATAGATACAAGCATATAGTTTGAGACACAAAATGACTTCTACATCACATAGCTGAAAGTACAACCTCTCTCTACATCAAGTCTTACACATTGTTCTTTTATAGAGTTTTGTTTAGTTTCATGGACTTTATACAGACCCCCCGAAAAAGAGAAGCTTATACTCTTCTCAAAACATACAAGATCTAATTCAGAATATCTGTAATCTTCATACTAATCAACATAAGACAAATTGAGAAGTTGAGGAACGAATTCCATCCAAATATTTATCCATCTCCATGAATCGAGCTTCAATCTATTGACCTTCCTTTGAGAGCCCATCAACCTTGGTGTTATGTCCTGTGAATATGTGTATAAGAGATACTTTGAAACAAGCCTGAAACGAATTTTAACTGGTCATCTAGAGGCATGAGGGTAACTTTTTGGACCTGATTTTCCCCTTTCATCTAGTTAATAATAAGTAACAGGTCCCCACAAACATGTAACCAATCAATTCCTTTTTCATTTTCCAATTTCAGCAGACACCTCAATGCCATCATCTTAGCTAAATTATTAGTACCTGTTCCCAAGCATACATTGAATTTAAGAAAATGACTTGTTGATTATGAGGGAGAGGGAGAGGGAGAGGGAGAGGGATAGGGAGATAGAGATAGAGATAGAGAGAATGTTAAGCCCTAATATTGGCTCATTACCCCTTAATTGGGGCATATTAGATTAGTAATGCTATTTTATTTATGTCGGCTTTAGGCCATTAGTTGTAATTTAGATTAGTAATGTTATTTTAATTATGTTGGCTTTAGGCCTATATATACCAAGGATACATTTTCATTTTGAATCATCTTGTACTTGAACATTTAAGTGGGGTAAAAGGAGGTTGCCCCCTTGAAGAGGATTATTATTTGATATTATCTCTTTTTAAAGGCGTTGAGTACTTTTCCTGAGGTTTTTATATGCTATATTGATGTTTGGTTCTTAACATATGGTATCAGAGCTCAAGGTCTTGGGGTTTCGCTGCTACATCTGAGACACCCTGGAATTTTCGCTATAACTTTTTTTATACAATGTTTTAAAAGGAACTTCTTGGAGGATATTTAGAAGACGGATCAAGGTATGATGGGTTCAAAATTCAACCTCTGAGGCCTTATACTTTCGAAGATACAGCCTGTACAAGATAGGGTTCTGGAATCATCCTGAAATGAGTCATTGTGGAATTTTTGCTATAAAAATGTTTCTGTAACGTTTCAGACCCTAAAATCTGGAGGCCATTTACATAAATTGGTAATTTATCTGTGGTAAAACGTTCAGATTCTGGTTCATCGTAAATTTGTAGATACACCCTGTGTAAGATAGGGTATCTGACTAGTCCTATTGACTAGTCTCAAGAAGGTGTTTCAGGTAAAACAATCATAACTTCTTCCTAGAGTATCCAAATTGTGTGGGACTGGTTGCATTGGATCATGGACAGTTTGTAGTATATTGGGTGTGAGTTGCAGAATTTTATATCAATTATTTTGTGCGGGGCACACTATACAAGTGAGATCTCCTGGAAAGGCCAAAAATCGGCAAGTTGTGGGAAAGCTACCGTAAATTCCACTTGGCACATCCAATTTTGATCAGACCTGTGGCATTGCAGAGAAGAAATATCAAAGAAATACATAAGAGAAAGTTTCATACCCAGAAGGGCCAAAAATTGGGAGATACAATAGAAGAAATATTTTCTAGCAGAACCACCTCAAAATCAAGGTTCAAAAGTGATACTTGGCCAACATGCCACCCAAAAAGGGAACGTCTACACCAAATAATTCTCCAGAAAATCCTACTTGGACTCTTTATGAAGGTGAAGAAATGCGTAGGGACATAAATGAACTACAAAATAAAATGGATTCAATGGAAGCTAAGATGGATTCAATGGAAGTTAAGTTGATGGATTCAATGGAAGCTAAGTTGGATACTAAGATGGATTCAATGGAAGTTAAGTTGATGGATTCAATGGAAGCTAAGTTGGACACTAAGAGAGATGGTTTAAAAGGGGATATCATGGAAGTATTGAAAATTTTCATAACAGAGAAGACACCTGAAAGTGAAAATGCATCCCATGAAATTCATGATGTGGACACAAGGAAGGTGGATCAAGAATGGAGAAACTCCAACTTTGGTTTGAAGACCAACCACGTTCCTAAGAATGACCTGAGGAAGTTTGATGGCAATGACCCAATCACATGGATACTTCAAATGGAGCAATTCTTTGATCTCCATAATGTGCCACATACACAAAAGGTACGAATTGCTTCTTTATATTTAGAACCTAATCAATTTGTTTGGTATCGATGG
>ML828477.1:14495-30217 GCA_009831015.1 Picea engelmannii | reverse complement strand
AATCAAATTAAGAATCAATGAAAATAAAAATAAATCATGAGTGATTAATACACTTGTGAAAGTAAATACCAAATTAGAATTTAAAATGAGAAAGGAATAAAGCATAAATATGTGTAAGCATAGAAAGGTATCTAGAGTCTAGTATAACTAGAGAACTTTCCTAATTTAAACACAATTCAGTTTTAGAGAGGCGTAAGTCATTAAATGGAAAATAAACAAAATAAAGGGACAACTAGGAGTGATTTTAGGAGTGATTTTAGGATGGGTGAAGGAAACTGACATTTAAATTAATTAAATTGTGCATTTATTGGTGCAACTAAGGGAACGAGTGACAAGTGTATAGGGGGGATAATTCTTAATTAAATTTAAAAAAAAATGAATTAAATGTGAAAATGGAAAGTTGTCACTAAGAAAAATTCTATAAAAGAAATGGTTGAGAGGAGGAATGGGGAGGGATAGGTTATGAGTAAGGTTATGCTACAGAAATTCTAATTGGTTTTACTTGTGAGAGTTGGGGCACCTAGCTCGAGTGAGAGAGTGGTAGATCTACCTTGCGAGGCGAGATGGGAGCTAGAGTATTCTGGTTGTGTTTGTGTGTGGTCCCTTTGTGGATTGGGGGGATAAGCGGGAAGAAGAGTACCCCTAGTGTTGGATGGGAGGTACCGGTGAAGTCATCACGGTTACTAAGGGGGGAGCTAGATGGAGCGCAAGTGCGAGAGAACATCTTCGACTTCTCGTCGTTGGCTATGGTATTTTATTGAGTATTGTATTGTATTTAGATTTGAGATGTAAAATCTTTAAACTTCGCTAAATGGACATTGGTTCCGCCATTTTTTTTTCTAAGGGATGTCATTAGAATATAGATGGTCCATGCAGTTTTTGTAAGATGTATATAGAGTAAAATGGTTCTGCATTTTTTTAATTGATTTTAAATCTCTGTGTGTTGAACTCTGGGTTATATTCTATGCGGTTTTTTTTTTATCTCTGATTTTTCTCCCTCAGCAACCTTGTACAGATGTTTTCCTTGGACGTTTTTGTCTTGTTTCACCTTTGCCTAATTAAAATTTCTCCCAAACTTGAGCTCCCTCCTGGCATTTTATCTCTCGGATTTATATCTGCGATTTTTGGATGATATAACCTCTGTGTTTTCAGCTATTTACCTCTACAAATTTTGGATGATATAACCTCTGCGTTTTCAACTATTCTCCTCTGCAAATTTTATGGGAAATTTATCCTATTGATTTTACCACTCATTAACCCTGCAATTTTCATTTCCAAATCTCTATGAATAACATGCAAAATCTACAATTTTATGGGTGCCTTAACCATGTGATTTTCCTTTCCAAATCTCTGTGAATAGCATGCAAACTCTGCGAGCTTATAGGTACCTTAACCATGTGATTTTCCTTTCCAAATCTCTGTGATGAGTATGCAAAATCCATGATTTTATAGGTGCCTTAACCCTGTGATTTTCCTTTCCAAACCCCTGTGATTTCCTTTAAGCTCTCTGTGATGGCATACTTTTTTTGCAATTTTTATGAGTAATATAAACCCATGCGGTTTCCTATAATTTCTCTACGATGGCACACTTTTCTGTGAATTTTTATGAGTAATATAAACCCATGCGACTTCCTTTAAGTTCTCTGCAATGGCATACTTTTTCTGCATTTTTTATGAGTAATATAAACCCATGCGACTTCCTTTAAGTTCTCTGTGATGGCATGCCTTTGCTACGAATTTTTATGGGAACTGTATCCTTGTGTTTTTCCCTTTGAAAGACTCAACATTTCATTTATTTATTCCATGCAACTTAATCTTAAATATCAACAATTTTTACCAGAATTCACCATGTGTTTTTACCATAATTCACCATGTGTTTTACACTAGAAATTCACCATGCGTTTTACACCAGAATTTACCATGTGTTTTACACTAGAATGTGTTTTTACTTGCAAATTGCCCAGCAAGGAGAATCTCGGCGCATTCTTTTCCTCAGACCCTCTGTGTTTTTCCAGGAGATAGTTAACCAAGGTTTACTCAAACATTTTTGAAAATCATCTCTGTCTATGGCATTTATTTTCACCTAGAATTAGTGTCCCTCCCATCATCGAACAATGGACAAGGAACGATGGTGAAATCTATTTTGATTTTTTAATTAATAAATCTGTATAGTTTTCCCGAAGGAGAGGAAAGGAAAGAAAAAGTGAAATGGTATGGTATATGTAGAAAACGTTGATATTTTATATTTTTCCTTTTTAATTTAATGATTTTAGAAATTTATTTTAATATTTTTGTTAAAATTGTATATTTGGATTAATGAAATTGTTGTTTTCAATGTAAAGATGAATTTAGCACTCTTCAATATTTTTATTGCAATTTAATTCAAATTTGCAATTTCAGATTTTTGATAGATTTTAGACCAAAAATGTCAATTTAATTTCATGTATTTTGAGTTACAATAGAATGTGCCACTATTATTTATTCAATGTATTTATTTTAATAATGGTAAATTTTTATTGTATAATTATAATGATACTTGAAAGAGTGATATTTTAATGGTACATAAATATAGTGATGTATAGAGAGGTTGTGGAAAGCTAAGATGTAGCTAGATATATTTTATTTAACCTAGATAGACCACTTTTAAGATAGAAAGATGAATTACTTAAGGATTGCTTTTATGAAGATAAATTGGTGGATCCCATGGCGCCTTGAAATCATTGTGACGCATGATTAATTTGTTAATTAATTTACCTATGCGCCTTAAAGAAAGTTGACGGATAATTGGTTGTAATTATTCTCATGCACCCTGAAATTAATAGATTAGATTACTTTTTACGCCTCAAAATTTAATTGATAATTATATTGCGCCATGGTTAATGATTGAATTCAATGATAAAGTGATTACCTTACCTTGCGCCATTAAGTACCATTGATGCATGATTGTTAGTAGTTAGATTGCATTTCTCAATGGACCTTGATGACTCATAAATGTTTACGCTTTTTGAATTACTCGTGCGCATTGTAACAATGTTGATGTGTGATTTCCTAAGTGTTTAGATTAATTGCGCTCATGGTAATGATGTTGGCGTGTACCTTGGAATAATGTTGATTTATGGTTGATTTCAATAATTGATTAATCGTGCGCCTTGGAGTAAAGTAGATGTTTTCTTTCATGCCATGAAAATAAATAAAGTTGATTACATTGTGCCTTAAATTATGTCGTTGTATGATTGATTTAGTAATTAAATTATCTTGCACCTTGGAATTTATGTGACGTTTGATTTTTTATTAGAACGTTATTGCATCCTTGATTATCGTTGATGTTTTTGATCAACATAGTTGGTTTTGGACTTGATTGTGTTAGTGGGATGTAGACACCTCATTGTTCCTCAAAAGAGTCGTCGGCCCTGAGACCTTAAATAGTCAAAATTAATCAGATGAATACTGGGATTGAGCGTTGATTATGTGTCTTGGAGGTCCTAACCTTGCAGGGTAGGTTGGGCAGGTAGTTTCTCTGTGTTATATTGTGATGAGTTGATCTTTCATTGCCATTTATGTTACTTGTTGATTTGTGTCGTTATCTAATGTGATGATGTGTCAATTATGTGTCGTTACTAATTTGGTTGATGCATTGGTTATGTTGTTAAGGATTACGATGATGAGTCGCTTGTAATTCCTTTATTATGATGTCTTTGATTAGGCGTTGCTGTGATTAATGTGTTGATGTTAAATTCCTAATGATTTTTATTTTTTTTACCTATTGTGCTTTGGTTTTCTTAGTCGTAATGGAGGAGACGTTACATATGGTATCAGAGCAGGTTCAACCCCGCGACTTGGGATCATTACACCTTCCACTATATTAAAAACTTGATTAATAATTTATAGCTAATTTAATTGAATTGCGTACCTACAGGTAATCATGGTCAGAGGACGTCGCGAAGGAAGACGACGTGGTGCTAGTGGAGGAGGTGTGACGCCTTCAGTAGCATTCATGCCGGAGGGTTCTAACCTACAGAGTACCACAACACCAACAACAATGTCGTATGTAGCAACAAAAATATAAGAATGTTCAGCAGAGCCGACTAGGGTTCCAGGATGGAGAACCATCAACTTCTACTTCGGGGACCAAGAGTACTGGACAAAAGACCGGATGTTGGACATGTGGAGAGCCACGTTACCAGTGCGACGGTCCAGTTGAGAGGGCCATGGAAGCTGGGTTAGTCGTACACACTACGTTTGGAGATTTGGGCAAGGCCCACCGAATTCATGCAGCGGTGAATAACCGCTAGGCCAAGCACAAGTCTATTGTGCTTGAGATGGCAGGTACCATTGTTTACCAGACCTTTAGTATTTTGATAGATCCTAGTGCTGCAAAGAGCTTTATTTATGGTGCAATGCTAAAAATAATTAAGGTAAAGGCAGTCGAACAAGAGAATTTTAGCTACATGGAAATGGCTTCGGGTGCTAAGCAGAAGGTTGGAGGAAATTTTATGAATTGTAGCCTCAACCTGGGAGATTTTGTAACAAAGGCCAACCTATACGTCATGATCTTAGGATCTTATGACATCGTGATCGATATGGACTGGTTGGAATCGCATGATGTGATACTTAACTATAAGATGAAACCGTTGAGTTTGACCGATGATGAGGCACAAAGACAAGTGATTGTAGGAATAAACCAGGGAGTTTCCTTAATGTTCATGTCTTCCCTATATCTACGAAAGAAAATGTGAAAAAGATGCAAGTTATATGAAATCTTAGCGTTGAATGACAAGGGCATGGAGAAAGGATTAGAAATCCTTACAGTAGTACAAGAGTTTTTGGACGTGTTCCCGGAAAAGTTACCAGGTTTGTCGCCCGAAAGAGAGATGGAATTTACCATTGACTTAAAAAATGGAACTGAATTGATAGCAAGGATTCCTTATCGGATGTCGACCCCTGAGTTACATGAGTTGAAAATACAACTAAAGGATTTATTGGACCTAGGACTTATACGTCCAAGTGTGTCACCTTGGGGTGCACCTGTTATTTTCATACGGAAGAAGGATGGGTCGTGGAGACTCTACATTGACTCCCATCAATTGAACAAGGCAACGATCAAGAACCAATATTCATTGCCAATAATAAACATTTTTTTTGACTAAATGAAGGTGTGAATGTGTTTTCAAAGATCGACTTGAGATCAGGATATCACCAGTTATGGATCAAGGAGGAATAAATTCCTAATACCGCATTCAAGACGAGGTTCCTTCATTATGAATTTATCATTTTATCATTTGTACTGACAAATGCCCCAGGGGTATTTATGATCTTGATGAATGGGGTGTTCTGTGAATACTTGGACAATTTTTTTCAAGTATTCATTGATGACATATTGATATATTCCCGAATGACAGAAGAACATGACGAACATTTGCACTTGGTACTATAGTGTTTACGAGAGAAAAAATTATACGGGAAACTGTCGAAATGCTCATTTTATCAATCGAGGATTCATTACTTAGGGCATGTTATCTCGAATGAGGGAATCATTGTGGATCAAGCGAAGGTAGAGGATATTATGGAATGGAATGCACTGAAGAACATACCATAAGTACGTAGCTTCATGGGTTTAGCAGTATATTATTGATGGTTTTTCAAAGGTTTTTCGAGGGTAGAAAATCTGATTACGAAATTGCAGAAGAAAAACAATATGTTTGTATGGACATAGAAATGCACAGAAGCATTTTGAAGGCTTAAGGAGTTGTTGATGACAACATCGATACTAAAGGTCCCTGACATGGATGATTACTTCTTAGTATGCACAGACACATCCAAGGAAGGCTTAGGCAGAGTCTTGATGCAAGATGGTTGAGTGATCGCTTACATCTCAAGGAAATTAAGAAAGCATGAAGAGAACTACACGACGAATGATTTAGAGTTATTGGTCATTTTGTATGCCTATAGAGTGTGGAGACACTACTTGATTGGACGAAAATTCTAACTAAATACAGACCACTATGGTTGATAGCACATTTTTACGCAAAGTGACTTGAACGCGTGACAAAAGCGTTGGTCAAAATTGCTTAGTGAGTATGATTTTGAGATTACCTACATAAAAGGAACAGTGAACAGAGTGGCAGATGCGTTAAGTCAGAGACCACACATATTTTCGGTGATACTTCTTCAGATGAATCTTTGTGAAAATATTCTAACTATACAGCACAACGATGACTAGTATAAAGAGGTTAAGGAAAATATCGGACAAGAAACCATGTTGGTACCAAAATTTGAGAGATTTATTGTGGACAATGACGGATTAATGAGGTATAATAGTCAGATTTATGTACTGCCTAATGATGAATTGAGAAGTTTGATCTTAAGCGAAGCTCATAGAGCAATGTACATGGATCATCCAAGAGTCACGAAGATGAGGGAAAACCTTAAAACTTATTATTTTAGAAAGGAATGAAGGCAGACATAGTCAACTACGTGGCGAGATGTTTAGAATGTCAGCAAGTGAAGGTTGAACATAGACATATGGCAGGATTACTACAACCACACGCTATTCTGGAATCGAAATGGGAGGTCATTTCGATGGACTTTATTGTTGTATTGTCATTGACGGCAAGGAGGCACGACTTGATTTTCATGGTAGTTGACACTCTGATGAAGAGTGCACATTTTTTCCCTTTGCATATGATGTATCAGGCGCTAGACATTGCTAGAGTTTTTATCAACGATATTGTGAGATTTCATGGTGTGCCTAAAAGGATCATATCTGATCAAGGATTGGTGTTTACAAGACGATTTTGGACTAGTTTCCAAGAGGCCTTGGGAACCCAACTTAAATTTAGTACAACTTATCACCATGAAATATATGGGAAGACAAAAAGAATGAACCAAATCTTGGAGGATATGTTGCGTATGTACGTGATGGATCAACAAAAGAATTGGGAAGAGTTATTTCCACTGGTAGAGTTTGCATACAACAACAACTATCAAAGCACCATTAAGATGGTTCCATTTGAGTTTCTTTGCGGGTGACCATGTCAGATGCCTTTGATATGGGATCAACTTGAGGATAGGGTCCTGGTAGGACCAGAAGCGATCCAAGAAATGGAAGAAAAAATGAAAATGATAAGACAAAGGATTAAAGAAGCGCAAGATTGGCAAAAGAGTTATGTCGATGTGCATCGCATTGACCGTAGTTATGAAGTTGGTGATCGAATCTTCTTGCGGGTGAAACCACACAAGAGTTCGATCAAGCTTGGAAGGGTTGCTAAACTCTCTCCTAGGTTTGTGGGATCTTTCTAAGTTGTGGAAAGGAAAGAGCTTGTGGCCTATTGACTAGCCTTTCCTGATTCGTAGAGGCGTATGCATGATGTTTTCCATGTTTTTGTTTTGAGACATTATGTTAGTGATCTGACACATGTGATTGACATGAGTTCCTTGCAGGTGTCAAACGAGGGTGCACACATGGTGGAGCCAATCATCATTTTGGACCATCGCATTCAACAACTACGACGTCTAACATTCGATCAGGTCAAGGTCTAATGGGACAATTTTAGTCCACACTCGACTACCTGGGAGGATGCATATGATATGCACCAACAATTTCCATTTTTGTTTGATAGTTAGACATTTAGTTCTTGTCATATGCTTTATTTACTGCATTTATATACTGTGAAACTTCGAGACAAAGTTTAAAACAAGAGGGGGTGTATGTAACATCCCTCTTTTGTGAGCACATGTTATTGACTTATTCTTTGAGGACACTTGAGTGCAAGTGATCCAATTTCAGTATATGGATTTATGTTCGCTTATGGATTCTTATGATGATGTTGATGGATTATGATGTTATGTTATTGTATTTATATGTATTGACAGACTCTATTGACAATTGTCCCCTGAGTGTGTAGGGCACTTGATAGATTGAGGATGTCGATGGCATCAATGGACCTCCTTGGACTCTAGATCGAGTCAGAGGGTGGATTGTATTAGTTTGAGTATTTCCTTTATGCATATGTGACATATGATCGGGTATATTATGATGGTGTTCATGGATCATTGAAAACATTTCGTCGATGGATGTAGTTGATGATTTCTTGATAATATGACTCACATAAGGAGTAAAGGAGCCATGCACAACAACCAAATATTGAGGGAGAGGTTTGGCAGTAGCCCTGTCGCAACCTACTTGCACGCCCGTCGTGGCTTGAATTTTAGGTTAACGATTACCTAGTTCGAGAGATCCACGATGTCGTCAAGGCAGTCTGAGACAGCGCCCACAAATATTCTAAGGAGCATGCAATAAGGTAGGGTCCTTATTCCTTAGAGGTCATTAGTCTCTCACAAGTCGCCTGAATGGAGTATTGATTCCAAGGGTTGGACAACTACCAAAACCTGTCAAAGGCGAGTGGCACCCTTGGAGCACGTAATGCGTCTTGAAGGGAACGTCACGTAATTAAAATTGAATCAAAGGTGAGTGGCACCCTTGGATCATGGAGTGTGTCTTGAAGGGAACGTCGTGGTGTTTAAAAAAAAATGAGTCAATGAATCTAGGTGGCCTAGAAAAATTGAGCGAATCTTAAACCTTATAAAATATTGAGCACATGTTGAATTAATAAATTGATTAATTAATTAACTAAAGAATGAATTTAATAAGCATAATCCCTAAGGGTCTAGGCGTTTGCAAATAAATAATTAACTAAATCCTAATTCTAAGTGAGTGACAAGACTAAAAACTAAAATTTTAAATTAAATGATGAGGGGATGAAATAAATCAAATTAACAATCAATGAAAATAAAAATAAATCCTACGGAGTGATTAATACACTTGTGCAAGTAAATACCAAATTAGAATTTAAAATGAGAAAGGAATAAAGCATAAAGATGTGTAAGCATAGAAAGATATCTAGACTCTAGTCTAACTAGAGAACTTTCCTAATTTAAACACAACTAAGTTTTAGAAAGATGTCAGTCATTAAAAGTGAAATAAAGGAAATAAAAGGACAACTAGGAGTGATTTTAGGAGCACTTTTAGGATGGGTGAAGGAAATTGACATTTAAATTAATTAAATTGTGGATTTATTGGTGCAACTAAGGGAACAAGTGACAAGTGTATGGGGGGAATAATTCCTAATTAAATTTTAACAAAAAATAAATTAAATGTGCAAATGGTAGGTTGTCACTAAGAAAAAATCTATAAAAGAAATGGCTGAGAGGAGGAATGGGGAGGGACTGATTAAGAGTAAGGTTATGTTGTAGAAATTTTGACTGGTTTTACTTGTGAGAGTTGGGACACCCAGCTCGAGAGAGAGAGTGGTAGCTCTACCTTGCGAGGCAAGTTGGGAGCTAGAGTATTCTGGTTGTGTTTGTGTGTGGCCCATTGGCGGCTCAGGGGGCTAAGGGGGAAGAAGAGTACCCCTATCATTGGTTGGGAGGTACCGGTGAAGTATTCATGGTTAGAAAGAAGGGATCTAGACGGAGCACAAGCGCGGGAGAACATCTTCGACTTCTCGTCGTCCGCTATGGTATTTTATTGAGTATTGTATTGTATTCATATTTGAGATGTAAAAGCTTTAAACTTTGTTGAATGGACATTGGTTCCGACATTTTTTTTTCTGAGGGATTTCATTAGAATATAGATGGTCCATGCAATTTTTGTAAGATGTATATAGAGTAAAATGGTTCTGCAATTGTTTAATGGATTTTAAATGTCTGTGTGTTGATATCTAGGTTCTATTCTATGAGTTTTTGTTTATCTTTGATTTTCTCCCTCAGCAACCTTGTACAGATGTTTTCCCTGGTCGTTTCTGTCTTGTTTCAACTATGCATAATCAAAATTTTGCCCAAACTTGAGCTCCCTCCTAGCATTTTATCTCCCGAATTTACCTCTGCGATTTTTGGATGATATAACCTCTGTGTTTTCAACTATTTACCTCTGCGATTTTTGGATGATATAACCTCTGTGTTTTCAACTATTTACCTCTGCGATTTTTGGATGATATAACCTCTATGTTTTCAGCTATTCTCCTCTGCGAATTTTATGGCAACTTTATCCCAATGATTTTACCACTCATTAAGCTTGTAGTTTTCCTTTCCAAATCTTTGTGAATAGCATGTAAAGTCGACGAGTTTATGGGTTCCTTAACCCTACGATTTTCCTTTCCAAATCTCTGTGAATAACATGCAAACTCTATGAGTTTATGGGTGCCTTAACCCTATGATTTTCCTTTCCAAATCTTTGTGAATAGCATGCAAACTCTACGAGTTTATGGTTGCCTTATGTTAGGATATTTAGACACTTAGGAGTTAGTTAAGATCTACTTGGTCTAATATGTTGTTAGGTAAAAGTGTTTTTCTTAGTATGCATTAGTTTGCATTTGTAGTTAGGAAATCTGACAGTCATGATATGTTCCCGACATAGAGTGAACCGACGGTTCATAATCTACTCGATCTTAATGGCCATAGATCTGTGGCTTAACACCCGATTGGTCCACGATCTCTATTTAAAGATAATGGAGGGTCATTTGTCGATGATTGATTGTGAGGAAATCTCTTGTAAAATCTCTATGTAATCTCTTTCTTTTCATTAATAAATTGCTCCAATGGTCGCGTTGGTTGGGGCCATGAATGTTTCCCCTTCGGGGTTTTACCATGTGAAAACATCAGTGTGTTGATCTTTGATATGGATATGTGAATGGTTGTTGAAAGCGTTTTTCCTCTGTTGGAATACCTGTGTTGTCGAACATGGTATCAGAGCCTGTTTGAAGACCCACTCCTGTTGTAGATCAAAATCATGAAGCCGAGTTGCCTCATCTCCATTTTCTATCATTTCTGTACATTTCCAGGCTAAGAGGATTGTTCGATTGCATCCATAGCACTCATTTCATTTGGGTACACTTTTCGTTTCATTTGAAAAGGTTTATGTTTGCCTAAGATACAACCATTATAGTCAAATTCAGAGGTATAAAACTTGAATATGCATTTTTTAAATTTTTGCAGAGTAGTATTTTGGTTTTGTTTTATTTATTTACGAGTTGCTAATCTTTTAGATCTACATATATTATTTTCCCCATGCCCTGTGCAATCTCGAAAAATAAAAAACAGATAGGAAAAGGTACATCTTTCAGGTAAGCTAACCGAGATCTAACCCTTGTTGTCATCGAGAAGCGAAATTGTTTTCTTGTGTGAAAAGAGATTTTTTTTTAGCACACTCTCTAAGGCCGTCTTCAACAACAACAACAACACTCATGATCCTCCTTCTGAACATTACAATATGTTTTGCTAGACCATTTGGTTAAAATTTGTCTTATTAAGTAAGAGGTCTTGAGTTCAAGTCTCTCTTTTGTTACCTTTTTTGAAAAAGTTCATGCTAAAGTTGTAAAGTGTATTTCACTTCAAGTATAAAAGTGAATCACTATAAGTAGCTTTAATATTTTATTTTAGAGTTATTTATTTTGCATGCAGTTTTTCTCTTATAAAGTAACTTCATAGTAAAAGTGATCTCCACTTCTCTTTATAAAAGTGGGTCACTTCATAAAGCAGCTTATACTATCACGTGGTCATTTGGTTACCATTTATGCCTTTTTTAAAAGGGGCATAACTCTCACATCGGAAGTCTGTTTTCGGTGCCGGTTTTTTTTTTAATGCATAAATTTTCGAGCTTTTTCCATCTAGATCATCAGTTTCAGTTTTTAAATCCATATTATCTGCATATTTAATATGGATTCTACAAGTAATGTCTTTCTTACTAGCAACAACTACTTCCAATGGAAATCTCATATGGGAGATTTATTAAGAAGTAAAGGCTTGTACCAGATTACCTTGGGAAAGGAAAAAGAACCCACTGGTGATGATAAGAAAGTCAAATGGACTAATAGGAGTGATGAAGCATGTGGACTAATCAGAATGTCCATCTCTTCTTATTTAACGTACCACATTCAAGACATTGATGACCCCGAAGAAGCTTGGGAAAAGATTGAATTTGTGTTTGGTAAACTCAATATTATTCGAGCACAACAGTTAGAAAATTAAATACTGACCTTGAGTCCAAGTGATTTTTCTTGCCCTGGAGACTATCTATCTAAGTTTAAAACACTAAGAATTTTATGTGAAGAATGTGAGATAAAAATGAAGGAAAAGTGTTGCATCTATCTTATTCTTTCTAAGCTAGGTAGTGCATATTATGTGTTTGTATCTACCTTTTATGCCATGAGAGAGGCTCTAGGGAAAGCTTATGAAAAACCCACACTTGAGTCCTTTTGTGCTGCTTTGATTAGAGAGGAATATAAGCTTGTACAACTTGGAGTGATCAACACTGCAGGTACCTCCAACAAAGCCCTAGTTCCCCAGTAGAAAGATAAACCCAAGTATCCCAAGAAGCAACATCCTCGCTACAACAACAAGCAACAAAAGGGTCCCAAACCCACTCAGACAACTTCTGCTCCTAATGGTGACAAAGGAGCAAAATATAAAAGTAAGAATACTAACAGACATTGCAAATTTTGTGATAAAGATGGTCATGATGAGTCCAAATGTTTCAAGAAGATGGAAGTTTTAGAAGCAGTGATGAAGAAGCACAACATCGGTATTGATTCTACTTCTTCTTCTTCTTCTCATGGACATGCACTTTATGCTTCTGGTTTCTTCTTCAATACAAATTCTACTTTTACTTCTACTTCTAATGAGTGGCTTATTGATTCTGGAGCATCTTATCATATGGCAAAGGATAGAGCCATATTTTCCACTCTAAATTAATGTAACACCAAGTAAATATTTGTTGGTGATGATAGATCTCTTAGTGTTGAAGGATCTGGAACGGTTCAAGTAGAAAATGGCCATTTCAATGATGTATTATGTGTTCCAAGTCTTTCTTGTAACCTTCTATCAATCTATCAAATCACTCATTCAGATGAAGGTAAAACCGTAGAGTTTTCACCTCACCAAGTTGTAATAAAGGATCTAAAAGATCCTAAGCATGTTCTTGCAACTGGAATTGTTGATGATATTACTAGGTTGTACAAATTTGACAACTTTGGGTCATCTTCTTTTTCATCATTTTTTGTTGCTCATAGAGATGACTTGAGAAAACTTTGGCATGAGCGGTTTGGTCATATAAACTATCGCTCATTGCAGCAACTATGTAATCAACAAATGGTGATTGGTCTTCCTCTTGTTTTGTGTAGAGATGATGTTTGTGCCGGTTATGTTCTCGACAAACATCATCGGGACAGTTTTGACAAACGTGCCTCTGGGAATGCCTCGGGTCCTTTGCAGCTTGTTCATAGTGATTTGTGTGGTCCACTTTCTTCTCCTTCTTTTTCTGGGTGCAAGTACTTCTTAACTTTCATTGATGAATTTTCCAAACGTACTTGGGTTTACTTCTTAAAACTTAAAAGTGAAGTTTTTGACAAGTTTTTGGCCTACAAGGCCCTTGTAGAAAAGCAATCTGGACATCAAATACAAAGGTTAAGAACAGATAATGGAGACAAATATGTGAACAATAATTTTACAAGTTACTGCAATACATAGGGAATCCAAATGCAACACATTGTTCCATATACACCACAACAAAATGGTGTTTCTAAGAGAAAGAACCGCACATTAAAAGAAATGGCTAATTGTATGATCCAATCTAAGGGATTAATTCTAAAGCATTGGATGAAAGCCATCAACTGTGACAATTACATAATAAATCGCACTCCTGCAAAGGATCTTAAAATTATAACACCAAAAGAAGCTTGGACTAAAATTAAACCATATGTAAGTCACTTCCATGTATTTGGTAGTATAGCATGGGCTCACATTCCTAATGAGAAAAGGAAAGCATTGCAGCCTAAAAGTGAGAAGTGTATATTTGTTGGTTATTCTGAAGATGTCAAAGGTTACAGACTTCTTCAATCACATTGCAATGAAATTATTATTAGAAGAGATGTTAAATTTGATGAAAATCTCTTGGCCTGTGAGGCTAATTCGGCATTTGTGCCTTCTTTGGCCTGCGAGCCTAATTTGGCGGTTGTGCCTTCTTTGGCCTATGATCCATCTCTGATGTTTGTGCCTTCTTCTGATCTGGTTTCTTCTTCAGATGATGACAATGAGGATGAAAATCCACCTCTGCCTGCTCACCCTCTTCCAAATGAGTCCTTTGAACCTGAACTAGCACCAGTTCCACCGGTTCCTATATGGGTTTGTTCAACACGAGAAGAAACTGGTGGTCTTATCAGTGATCCTTCAGATCAGCGTCAAACACATTCACAGTTCCAGCGAGCCTCTTCTCTTTTGGCTCAAGTTTCAAAGGCTCATGATCCAATCAAGTCATCCAGATTGGGATACAACAATGAATGAAGAGTATCATTCCTTAATGGAAAATGATACTTGGGATCTTGTACCTCTTCCAAAAGGAACAAAATTTGTCATATGTAAATGGGTCTACAAAACTAAGTATGAATCAGATGGAAGTGTTGAAAGACACAAGGCTCGGTTATTTTCCAAAGGATTTTCCCAAGTTGAAGAAATTGAATATCATGAAACCTTTTCCCCTGTATCCAAAATGAATTCTATCCGCCTTGTTCTTGCCCTTGCCGCCTCACATAAATGGGAGGTCCATCATATGGATGTTAAATTTTCCTTCTTGCATGGCAATTTGAAAGAAGAAATCTACATGGAACAACCTCCTCACTATGCCAGAATGAATCTAGCCTTGTTTTTCACCTCAATAAATCTCTTTATGGTCTCAAGCAAGCTCCCCAAGATTGGTATGCCAAAATGGATAACTTTCTTATTTCCACCGGATTCTCTAGATGCCATTCTGATCCTAATGTCTATACCAAGAAATTAGGAAGCCATCTCATAATCCTTGTCCTTTATGTTGATGACCTTATCCTTACTGGTAGTGACCCAAAACTTTTAAACCATGTGAAAACCATCCTTAAGAAGAAATTTGAAATGACAGGCTTAGGCTTTTTTCACTATTTCCTTGGCCTCCAAGTTTTGCAAACGAATGAAGGAATTTTTCTTTCCTAGTCTAAGTATGCTTTTGACCTTCTTCGTCGCTTTCACATGGATGATTGTAAACCAACCCCTTCTTTGTTCCAGTCTGGAGTCAAGCTTACCACTACCTATACTTCTCCTGAAGTTGATGCCACCCTGTATCGTCAGTTAGTTGGTAGCCTCTTATACTTGACTCATACCCGTCCTGATCTTTCCTTTGTTGTTGGTCTTGTTTCCCGGTATATGCAAACACCCCATGAAAGCCATTGGAAAGCATCCAAAAGGATACTTCGCTATTTATATGGTACAGTTCAGTTCGGGATACATTATAGTTTAGGGGGGACTCCTTTATTGGTTGGTTTCACTGATTCAGATTGGGCCTGCGACCCTGATGATCGGAAGTCTACAGAAGGTTATGTTTTCAGCCTTGGTTCAGGACCTGTCACTTGGGACTATAAGAAACAACAAGCTATTGCACTTTCTTCAATAGAAGCAGAGTATGGAGCAGCGATAAATGCAAGTCAGGAAGCCTTGTGGCTTCAATAGATCCTTTCAGATTTCGGATTCCAACAGTAGCATCCGACTAGCTTTTGTTATGACAATCAGAGTGCCATCAAGCTCGCCAAAGACCCAGTTCAACATCAGCGTAGAAAACACATCGAGCTACATATGCACTTCATCAGAAATCTCATTCATGATCAAGTTATTGAAGTGCTCTTTTGTCCTACAGAAGATCAAGTTGC
>ML828476.1:59643-71327 GCA_009831015.1 Picea engelmannii | reverse complement strand
TTTTCATCATTATCCCTCTCATCTTTCCCCTACATTGGTTCAGGCATTGGGTTTGCCAAGCTAGTAAGGGTTGTACCTTGCCTTGTGGGAAGAAGGGGATAAAGGCCCAGAGGGTAAAAGTAGTTGGCAAAAGCTAAAATCCAAGATGAAACCTTGAGATGCTTCGCCCAAGGATTCTCGAGAAAGCAATAAAAGGATTCTCAGCAAGAAAAGGGGACCCGTAAAATAAAATAAAACTCAAGACCTAGTTGGTGGATAGGAGGTCTCATCATGAGCCGACCTATTAGGTCCATAGGCATGTAGCGGTATGACACTGCCATCCATCTGGTCACCAAACCAGGGTAGTGGCTCTTGGTGGCATAACCAAGAGAAAGGGGGTCTCATCACGAGCCAACCTTCTCATTTCCGTGAAATGCTTGTGGGTAACGCTGTCACAACTGGTCACCATGCCAGGACAGTGTCCTCCAGCTATTCTCTTTAAAAGAAAAAGCAATAAGACAAAGAGTAAAAGGCATTGAATGGGCTAGGAAACAATGACATCCATGACAAGGTGCAGCTCGCCCTCTATAGAGGCACCCACAGGTAAGACCTACATTTCCCTGTTATCACTACACCCCTTGCCCAAACATCCCCTACACCATCTCGTGCATTTACATGACCTAGATTGGTCTTCACTTGGGAAACACCCCAAACCTGAGGAGGATTATCTCAATAGGATGCCCTGAGACCCTCTCCAAACCTGGCTTGTTAAACTGCATAACGTCTTTGAGCATTTGTCTGGGTAAAGTGGGGTTTGATGCACATGTTTGGGTAACTTGATTATTAGATGTGATTGACATTGCTATGATCCATGTGACTTATGAGCCCATGGAGGGCGTACTTGTTGCTGCAGGACCATGCCCGATGGACAGGTACGTATGGGGAGATGATTAGTTCGGACCTCCTTGGGGCTAAAAGCCCACCAGATGGATGTTGTGACCCCAGCTAGGGGCAAAGAGACACTAGAGGCTTGCACCAAAGAAAGAGAAGGACATTCCACTAGAGACACTTTGGCAGGCTTGGACCTAGGGGGGTCTTGCCCATCCACCATGACGTTGGCCCTTGAAGGCCCCTGATGTCATCATATTGAGCCTTGACGTCATCCAACTAGGGTTTTGGCACGAGGACGACTTGGTTGGCACATGTGACAGCTTTTGAGGCCTAACATCTCACTTCTGAGGCCTAGCGTTCCATGATGGGGCCTAACGTCACCCTAAGAGGGGCATAACGTCATCCCTAAAGACAAATTAGGGTTTTTAAATGGATAATTTTATGTAAAACTAGATTTTTGATGTAAACTGGCCATGTCGGCCTTTTTTGACCTAAAATGTAATTAAAGGTCATTGATATTGTATAAATAGAGAGTTAAAACTCTCATTTTTTCATCATCTTTCACTCACACAAGTGTGAGGTCTGAAATTCGACCCTCTTTAAGGGTAATTGGCTGAAGTTAACTAGTGCGCAACTTCTTTGAGAGGCTATCTTTGGTGTATTTTGGCATTTTCATGGTGGAAAGTCTTCAACTAGGGTTTTGTGGCTAGATTATTCTTGATGAAGTAAGTAAAATCTGCAATTCTTCTTTATTTTGAATGGTTATGGTACATTTGCTTATTCATTTCTAAGATTATGAAATTGCTAGTTTGAAACCCTAGGAGAAAAGCACATGTTATTGTCATTTTCTTTATAATTTTTTACCTACTTGATTTTGCCAAAGAACATCTCCCTTGAAGAATATACTAGAGACCTACCTTTGAGCACTCTAGCAGCATTGCTTCATTAAGCTTCATACATTTTATTTCAAGCTTGACCTAAAGAAGAAGGAAATCGCTAGGGCCTAGGGTTACCTACTTTCTAGCAATTTTTCCTTCTAGGGTTTTAGATATTGAGTCCTTAGGTTACTAACACCTCAAATCATTTTACCCTTCCTTTAGTTCATCTATTATCATTTGTTGTTTTCCTCTAAGAATTGTCGCTGCAAACTTTGACTCCATTACCCTAAAAGACACTAGTTCACACCTTGCAAGTGATTGATTGACCAAAACAACTCCTAAACCATCTTCCCTAAGAATTTTACTAACTATTTCTAACTTTAGATTAGACTAACTCACTAACTAATTTGCTGCTGTTGCAAAAGATTGCTACAGCCATCTATAACAGCAGCAAATTCATCTTAAAAGCAAGATTAAAAGCTGATAATACATTGCCATCATTGCTTTTGACAATTACCATCATTTTGTCAATTTTATGCTATCATTTCTTGTCATTTTTGAAGCATTGTTGAGGCATAATAGTGTAGTTGTTGCTAACTATATATTGCTGTTATAAATACTTGTATTGCTTCAACTTTTATATCATCTTGTTCATTTTATCAAAAGTCTATGGTTTTATGAAGCACTAACATCTATATGGTACTTACAAATAACATCTTTCTTGTTGTCTTGTTCTGGGCAGGTACACTTAAATATTATTTTGCTTCATATCCTTAAAACCCTTGGAACTTTTGGTTAGAGTGATCTGTGAGAGGGGTGGGACTTTCTTAATACTTTTACCTTACCCTTCTCAAACCTCCAGGTCATTGGGGACATCACTCCTGGGGTACTACTCCTAAATAGAAAGAGGTGTCTTGTTAAGGTGACACTGGACAGTGATAGGACATGCTCCTTGTTACACCAATTTAGTATTCACTTGCCTTTGGCTTTGGGCAAGTACGAATTGTGCAATAACAACACCCACATATAAGACTATACAATTCCTTGTTATGACATGCACCCCATGCCCAAATATTTACCCCATGCCACCTCATACACTTGCATGACTTGGACCAGACTCCACTTGAGAAACACCCCAAACTTAAGGGGGATTATTCCAATAGGATACCCCGAGACTCTCTCCAAACGTAAACTGGTCAAATTGCATAATGTCTTTGAGCATTTGTTTGGGGTCAAGGGGGGTTTGATACACACGTTCGGGTGATTTAATTATTGGCTGTGATTTACATGCTATGATCGTTGTGACTTATGAACCCTTGGAGGGTGTACTTGTTGTCTCTGCAGGTCCTTGTCTGGTGGACAGGTGCACATGAGGGAATGATTAGCTTAGACCTTCATGAGGGCTCAAAGCCCACAAATGGATGCTAAAACCCCATCCAGGGGTGGAGAAGAGATTGAAGGCTTGCACCAGAAGAAGGAAGGACGTTTCCTTTGGAGGCACTTTGGTGGACCTAGACCCAGGGGATACTGCCCTTCCCGCGTGAACGTTGGCCTTTGGAGGCCTTAGACGTCACCTATGCAGCCTTGGATGTCATCTACTTGCTAAGGTTGTCACTTTGGGGGTAGTCCTGAGGTTATTGGCACGTGTGGGCAAGGATTTTGGCCTTTGCAGGCCCAACGTTTCACTTCCTGTGCCCTACGTTTCATCATGGAGGCCCAACGTCACCCTAGAAGGGCATGACGTCACCCTTAAGAGGGTCTTTGGATACAAATTGATTTTATTTTGTCCATGATTTATTTTTTGTAAGAAACTGGCTAGGTAGGCCTGTTTTTTTTGACCTAAAACTTAATTAAGGTCAAGTTTTGTATAAATAAACAAAAAGTGACATTCATTTGGAGCATAACTCATCACACACAAGTGGTGGACTGAAATTTTCGCCCTCTTTAAGGGTTATTGGCTGAAATAACTAGTGCGCATCTCTTGGGGAAGCTTTATGGTGGTGTATCTTGGCATTTTTCATGGTGGAATGGTCTTCAACTACGGTTTGACCTGATTATTCTTGGTGAAGTAAGTAGAAAATATGCATTTTATTCATGTAATGAATGTTTGTGGTAAAATTTGCTCGTTTCATGTCAAAGATTATGAAATTGTTTGTTTAAAAGTTAAAACCCTAGGGGAGAAACATAAGTGTTTCTTTTTCCCTATAACTTTTCTACTAGCTTGAATTTGCCAATTATACATTGTTTTGGAAGTGATTACTAGAGCTCTAAAGTGCTATCTCTCTAGTAACTTCACTCTAATTACCAATTATTTTTCAAAAGGCTAAGGAAGGAAGGTACTCTAGGGCCTAGAAGTGCCTATTCTCTAGCAAAACCTCTCCTAAAGACTTAGATGCTCGAGGCCTTGAAGTGCCAACACCTCTTACACCTACCTCTTTCATTAGACAAGTATTATCATTGCTTTATTTCCCAAATGATATTGTTGTTGTTATTGACTCCATAAGCGCCTAAAGACACTGATTTCTATGCTCTTGTGGATGAATGAGATCAAAACAACTTTCAAACTCTCTTCTTTGAAGCTCTTACTAACTAACACTAACAGCAACCTAGCCTAGTAAACTAACTATACCTTGCTGCTGTCATAATCACTGCTACAGCCATTACCTAGCAGCCTATCGAAGCTTATATGATCTCTTAAATTAGCCCAGAACTTGTACAAGGCAAGGTACAATCAACCAAAGCTAAAAGTGTGCATTTAATTGCCTCTTCAAAGTACATTTCTGAAGGACTTATTACAGCTGTTATTACTTAAAGCTTGCTGCTGCTACAGCCCTTGTATTGCAGCCCTAATCAGCCTATATTAACAACAAAGCTGCCCAGAAAATTGTGCTAGGCAAATTGGAATCATTAAGTGCTGAAAGTGTGTATTATTGCCTTAGAAAAGTACTCTTTTTCTGAAGTGGTTTGCTGCTGCCATAGTTATTAATTTTCTGTTGTTATAAACACTTTGACATCCCCCTTTTTTTTTAAAAGTCATTAATTGACTTGTGGTAATCTAGAAATTGCAAGTAGTAAAAGTATTATCATTTGTAAAGTCTTCATATATCATTGTTTGTCATCATAATTTGCAATTTCTAGACATATTGCTGCTGCTATACATTTTATCTTTTGTCTATACATAAGATTGTTTTAGTAGCATATTTCTATCTTGAAGTCACTGATTTGAAACATTGATATCATTGGTTATTGTTAACGTTTGCTGTTTCATTGGTAAAGTGCAGGTACCATTCACCTTAAATTTCTCCTTGACCCTTTAAACCATACCAAGTGACTTCTTTCATTTGAGTGACCTAGAGAGAGGGGTGGGTTTTACCATTGTGTTATCTCCCTTCATCAACCAACTAGGTCCTGGGACGTCTCTCTAGGAGTGAGTATTTTCCCCTCCTAAATAGAAAGAGGTATCCTGTTGGGGTGACAATGACAGGACTTCCTCCATGTTATGCCAATCTAAGCCTACTTGCCTTTAGGCTTTGGGCAAGTACAGATTGTGCGATAACATGCATTACTGAAAAGCCCTAAAAAAGAGCATATTTTTAAATTGCAATATTTCCTTTTTCCAACCTTCGATTCAAGTGATTTGTTTTTTCAAATCATATTTTTTTTGAGAAGAAGACAAATCTGTAGTTGATTTCTGGAAATTCCGTAGAAAAGAATGCTCAGAAACAGATGTAAGTGTCATGACAATAATAGAAAAAACCTTAAAACAAGAGATTTCAAAGTGCCATATCTTTTGCGTCTGACCTCCAATTTGAGTGATATTTTTTGTGATGATGCAAGAGTTGAAGACCTAGGTTTGAGTATTGAAACCCTACGATGGACATGTGGCTTTGGAGGCTATCACAAGAGTTGTTTTACTATGTACTTGTGTGATGCAACATGGCTAGGGTTTGTTAATCCTAAGGAAGACAATAGTGCTAGTGTGGAGAGCTTGTGGGATGCAAGATTGATGTTGGAGCCAAGGAGAACTGGCCGCTATGCTTGCTTGTTGTAGATCTTTGGTGGTGGCTAGCGTTTTCACTTTTTCCCTAGCTAGGGTTTTTGGAGAGATTGAAGATTGTGTCAACATGTGATAAGCTTTGAGTATGTACATGTACGCCGTTTCTCTCTCTCTATATATATGAAGTTTCCAACTGTCCAAAATTGTGTAAAGTGCAGATTTATTTTCAGCTGCATTGTTTTTTTGATTGGGTAATTTCCAGTGCTTGTTGTTCATGCTGATTTGACATAACATAGGGCTGAAACTGTTAAGTGATTTAACACATATCTAGAGGACAAGAGAGCATATTTACTTCTGTAAATCTTCTGTAATTAAAGTGATTTCAGATCTGGTTTATGCTTGGAAAAATGTGCCCCAAGGGCTGGAACTTGTTGGCATATGTTTGGTATCTTTTTTCTTGGGATGCCTAGTGTGCTGGGCTGAAGTGAGATAAAATATTGTCCTCTGTTTTCTTGTGTAAATTAATATTTCAGATCAGCCCTAAGGTTGAAGTTCGTAGGGATTAGATCTAGGAAACCTCCTTGTGAGGTGAAATTTCTGAATTTACAATAAAAGTCATAAAGCAAAAATTTGTTCAATACAAACAAAAGGTTGCAATTTTCACTCTACCCATAGTAGATTAATTTATATGGATTCTAAATTTCTTTACTCTTTATTTATTTTTATTTTTTTGAAATGCTTCAGTCAATGACAATAATTTCATTTGTGGATTTGTGAAGGCAATTCTTGGCTAAGTAGCTGTGACTAGGGGGAGCCCATTCCTCCCAAGTTTCCCAGGTTTCATACCCAACCCCATCTACATGAATCAACTCCTTGCGGAAGAAAATCAGTCCATGAGGGGAAATCATGTTACTAGTGGGAATCGAACTTGGGTGGGGAGGCTAACAACACTTTGCTTTAACCAGCTAGGCTAGACCCCATTGACAATTAATCTTTAATTTTTGAAGTTAATATTTTGTGACTGTTCTAATCTATAATTTTCAATTAACTATATACTAATTATTTGCTTTTGTATGAATTGATGATGACTTCTCTCCCTCTCCCTTCGATAACAAAATTTAACCTTGCAGTGTAGCAAATGGATTGTGCTTACTTTGTGACCTTGGTTGTTTGTTCCTTTCACTCCAACGACATCATTTTCAAAGTTATATAAACTTTCACAAGTCCAAATTTTGTGTTATGCTTCCACTAAGGGGATTAGACTTCATTTAGACTTCTCATGGAAAAGTTGTGTTATATACTATATTGATTGAGTTAAAGACATTTATATGTTGTTAAGTGTCTAGGGTTTTCTAGCTTGTTGAATGCCCTCTTGATGAGTCCTAGGATCAGCATGGGAAGCTGTTTTCATAATATGGTCTAGAGTGCAAGTATTTTCATATTATTTCAATGTGCCTGATCGAAGTATTTTGATATTGTTTCAATGTGCTTGATCGAACAAGGTTGATAATCATGTGAGCTTTCTTGAGGATTCACATGTACTTGCATGTGTGTATTGATGATTTGTTCCAATATTTTGAATTTCCCCCTCTATACTTCTTATATGTAGAAGATAACATAGTGTATATATTGTTCTCCACACAGTGTCTCTTTATTTTTAGTGTCGTGAGATCTTTTTGAGGAACAAAAGCCATAATGATGTCTTATATCCATTGAAGATGTTTTTATACTTTCCTTTATTTTCCTTGTTGGTATGTGATGTTTTTTAGTTTCTTGAAATTCATAGTTTATTAATATGTACTTCCTTGAAAATTTTAGGTGAATGAGGGAATTGAATTAAAGATCCAGCAAACAAGGGAGATTGAGTTTGAGGTTGTCCAATGCTCTAAGAAGGAAAGGGACTTATTGAGAAAGGAAGATGACTTGATAAAAATTGTCAATGTGAAGGAGTCCAAGTTGAACGACTTGATGACAATATTTGGTATGCTAACACTTCAAAATAAAAAAGATTTGATATTATGTAAAAGAAGTTCCTGACTTTCTGCTACATCTTCTATCTTCATACAAATTGAAAAACGGGTTGCATCTTTAGACAAACTCTTTGTGCTTCTTTGTTTGATAAAAGTACTTTCTCATGTTTTTGTGCCTAGTTGTTCTAGGGTGTTCCTATATTCTTTTTGAGTATTTGTAGACATTTCTATAAATCTTATTTTAATGACTCAAGGGCCCTTTTTCCCCCTCTCACATGAGATATTTCATCAATATTTCATTGGGGGTATAGCTGGAAATTATGTTTTTGGGGTTGAATTATTGGTGGGGCAAAAGTGTTTTCAACCCGTGGTTTCTTGCAAGGACTTCCAGCCATATATAAAAGGGCAACATGCCCTAGGTTGGGAGCAATTTTTTTTTCAAGATCAGAATTTACCCCATATTTTTCATCCGCATCTTCGGGCAATCATGAGGTATTTTTCAGGTTTTTGATGATTCCATCTCAAGTCTTGGGGGGTGACACTGTACATGAAAGTCAAGATAGTCATTTTTTGAAGTGCATGGATCAGTCTTACGAGATGTGACACTGTACATGAAAGTCAAGATAGTCATTTTTTGAAGTGTATGGATCAGTCTTATGAGATGCAAGGGTTGCATTATGAGGGCCTTGCTTGGAGCAAGGATGAGTCATCATCGATATATTTCAACCCTATTCAAAGGTGGATAGACCAAGCTTATGGATGCACATGCCAATCTTGGCATGATCTTGTTTCTCTTGCCCACCCTCATGAGCTGGATCCTATTTTTAGTTATGATATAATATGTGTGCCAACTTATGATAATTTTTTGCTTGACATATCTTTGTTTTATTTTGGCCTTAATGAGATGCTAGGATGGTTTCACTGGTTGTATGATTAGACAAAGGTTGTGGGTGAAAATGCTTTCGAATTGAGTATTCCTCCTTTGCTTGGCTTGCACCCAGTATTTAATGTGTAGCTACTTTGACCATATTTCCCACCTCTATTGGGCACCTCGAAGGTGGTTGAGCAATTGGCCCCTACAGAACTCAATTTTGACTGCCTTGAGTAGGCTACAGTGGATCAGATCATGGACACCAAGATGAAGGACACCTGCTAGTAGAACATACAACTCTATCAGGTTGTCAAAGCAGGATAGCTTCTTTAGCAAGGCAAATGGATCACCAAGATTCGAATTCAACAAAAGTTTCCCTATCTATTGCGGGAACTTGATGCAATGGGGACCATTGCTTCCTAATATGGGAGGATTGATCGAGGTGAATATTGGTGGCCACCCACCTCTTCACTGACTCAACATAGTTCTCCATATTGGCAGTTTTGTTATATTTTTTAGGATTTTCTGGGTCCTAAACTTCCGAGGCTGTTTTGAGGCCCTAAATAGTGTTTCTGGGGAAATTTCAAGGCCTGGATTGCTCTTTGACACACCTAGGACATGCTGCAATATTGTAGTCCTTAGTTAGAGCTTTCCAAGGAGCTATTATGTGCGTTGAATGTAGATTGTATGCAAAAGTTGCATCCTCGGGAAGTTGATGTAGAAACTAACCACCTCGAGCCCAAAAACATCTTTTTGGTGCTTCACCTCCTAGGGTTAGGGTTTTTGACCTTTAGGGTTCTTGTTTTATGTTAAAAGGCCATCCTTTCGACCTCTTGTATGATCTTATTGCGAATGAGTGTAGCCGACATCTCTCTCTCTCTCTCTCTCTCTCTCTCTCTCTCTCTCTTCAGAGATAAGCTACCACCATTCTAGCTAGTTTGTGTTCTACATTATTCCGCTATTTTATTCATTAATAGAAGTTGGGTTTGTTATCCCCACTTTTAGGGATAGCTAGGAGATTATGTCTTGAGGCCCGCAGGTCCTAGACATGGAGTACCGAGAGCGAGATCGACTTAGGCATGGCCCTGGAGGGCCCATGTTTTCTCCCTTTCAGCGCCTCTACTTTGCCAGTAGCAACAACATCCATCACCATCGGCTTGGTCTTGTGTCGGAGATGGTTCTTGCTCCATGAGGAAATGAGTCCGGGTATCATGGTATGTGTTACTCTGATCCTCAAAACCTTTGAATATGTGCGTTCAATTCCTTTTATTTCTAACGAATGCTTGGATCCTATACTTGTCCACTTGACCATGTCCGAGGAGAATGACAGGATGCCCTAGCAAGCCTGTGCCCGTAGGTTTTGGTTTGCCACTGGGGGGGTTTCTGAAAAGCCATCGTCCGCTCCTTTCATATTACCACTTTTTCATCCTGCTTCCCACTCATCTACCCCATTTCATTTGTCCAGGCATTGGGTTGACCAATCATTTGAGGGTTGCACCTTGCCTTGTGGGAAGAAGGGGCCAAAGGCCCAAAAGGTAAAAGCAAGCTGGCAAAAGATAAAAGCCTAAAAAATAAAACCTTGAGATGCTTCGCCCAGGGATTCCCGAGAAAGCAGTAAAAGGCTTCTTAGCAAGAAACAATGGGGACCCATAAAAATAATAAAACAAGACTTAGTCAGAGGATAGGTGGTCTCATCACGAGCCAGCCTGTTAGGTCCATGGGTACCTAGCAGTATGACACTACTAACAACTGGTTACCACACTAGGGTAGCGACTCTTGGTTGCATGGCCAAGAGAAAGGGGGTCTCATCATGAGCCAACCTTCTGATTTCTGTGAAAGTACTTGTGGGTAACACTGTCACCACTGGTCACCACACTAGGGCAGTATCCCTTGATTAAATTCTTGAAGAGAAAGCAATAAGAATAAAGAATAAAAGGCATGAATGGGCTTGGAAACAATTGCATCCAGGACAAGTGCAACTCGCCTTCTACAAAGGCACCCACAGGTAAAGCTTTGCATTCCCCTGCTTTCACTGCACCCATTGTCAGGACACCCCTTATCCACATCACCCACTTACATGGCTTAGATGAAGTCTTTTCTCGTAACTTTCCTTTTCCAGTGGACACTAGCCCAATAGGACGCTCTGTCACTTTCCCCAAACTTGTATTGCAGACTTGTATAATGTCTTTGAGCTTTTGACTGGGGTAATAGGGTTTTTATGCACATGTTTAATAAATATTGATGATGAGATGTGATTGACATTGCCATGATCCCTGTGACTTATGAGCCCATGGAGGGCGTAGCTGTTGATGTGCAGGATCATGCCCGACGGACAGGTACCATGTTGGATAGGTACACATGGGAAGATGATTAGTTCGGACCTCCATGGGGTTGAAGAGCCCACCAGATGGATGCTGAGACCCCAACAGGGGCATAAACAAGACAGAGGGGTTTGCATCAGAGAGAAGGACTTCTTGCAGAGGCACCCTGGCAGAGCCTGATGTAGGGGGATGATGCCCTTTTTAGTGGAACGTTGGCCTTGGAAGGCCTAGGACGTCACCCAGGAGGTTCATGATGTCACCCTTTCTTCATGAGCGTTTTGGCAGATGGACAGGGCAGTTTGGCACATGTGGCAGCTTGGAGAAGCCCAAGGAGGGCTAATGTCTTGCTTCAAGAGGCTGCATTTGCCCTCAAAGGGGCTAACGTCACCCTAGAAAGGGGATGCCGTCCTTCTATTGCTTGATTAGGGTTTTAATTTGAACATTTAATGTAAAACAATATGATTTTAGTATTTTGGCCTTATCGACCTTTTCATGACCTAAAAAGTAAAATTAGGTCATGGTACTGTATAAATTGAGGGTTTTCACCTTCATTTTTTCATCATCTTTCACTCACTCATTAATGAGGTCTGAAATTTGCGCTATCTTTGGAGTATTTGGCTGAAACTGTGAGGCACACTTGTTGAAGGAAGTCTTTTCTTGGCATTTTTGGCATTTCTCTTGGTGGAAGGTATTACAACTAGGGTTTGCTATATGATTTCTTGGTTAAATGTGAGTGAATTTCTGCAAAACTTCTTAATTGAATGGTTGTAGTATTGT
>ML828476.1:27577-45880 GCA_009831015.1 Picea engelmannii | reverse complement strand
CACCGAGGCCTAGTTATCCTACACCAAGGTTAGCCTCTCTCCCCTAGGGTTTTGACTTTGAGGCCTTGCCTTAGTACCACCTCAAAGCTTCTCCCTCTAGTCCTTAGCCATTTTTACCTTTCCCTCCTTTACCTCTTGCGTCCTTCACTATTTGACTCCATTAACCCTAAGGCACTGATCTAAAGACCTCTTACGTTGAAGTGAACCTGATCAAAACTACTCTCAATACATTGAATCAAACCCTAACTTCACTAACCCTAGCCTAAACTAACCTTCTAACCCTATATGTTGCCGTCATCTTTAGCTATAACATCATTGGTGCAACTAGCGTCTTCTTTGTGAGCAATTGAATTGTGTCGTCCTGGGTGACATCCTAGGCCTTCCAAGGCCAACGTTCCACTGAAAAGGGCACAATCCCCCTAGGTCAAGGTCTACCAGGGTGCCTCTGCAAGAAGACCTTCTTCTCTCTAGTGCAAACCCCTATGTCCTGTCTGTGCCCCTTGTTGGGGTCTCAGCATCCATCTAGTGGGCTCTTCAACCCCATGGAGATCTGAACTAATCATCTCCCCATGTGTACCTGTCCGTCGGGCATGATCCTGCACATCAACAACTACGCCCTCCATGGGCTCATAAGTCACAGGGATCATAGCAACGTCAATCACATCTCATCATCAATATTTATTAAACATGTGCATAAAACCCCTATTACCCCAGTCAAAAGCTCAAAGACATTATACAAGTCTGCAATGCAAGTTTGGGGAAAGTGACAGAGCATCCTATTGGGCTAGTGTCCACTGGAAAAGGAAAGTTCCTGGAAAAGACTTCATCTAAGCCATGTAAGTGGGTGATGTGGATAAGGGGTGTCCTGACAATGGGTGCAGTGAAAGCAGGGGAATGCAAAGCTTTACCTGTGGGTGCCTTTGTAGAAGGCAAGTTGCACCTGTCCTGGATGCAATTGTTTCCAAGCCCATTCATGCCTTTTATTCTTTATTCTTATTGCTTTTTCTTCAAGAATTTAATCAGGGGACACTGCCCTGGCATGGTGACCAGTGGTGACAGTGTTACCCACAAGTACTTTCACAGAAATGAGAAGGTTGGCTCGTGATGAGACCCCCTTTCTCTTGGCCATGCAAACAAGAGTCACTACCCTGGCATGGTAACCAACTGCTAGTAGTGTCATACTGCTAGGTACCCATGGACCTAATAGGCTGGCTCATGATGAGACCCCTTATCTTCTGACTAAGTCTTGTTTTATTATTTTTATGGGTCCCCCATGTTTCTTGCTGAGAAGCCTTTTACTGCTTTCTCGGGGATCCCTGGGCGAAGCATCTCGAGGTTTTATTTTTTAGGCTTTTATCTTTTGCCAGCTTGCTTTTACCTTCTGGGCCTTTAGCCCCTTCTTCCCACAAGGCAAGGTGCAACCCTCAAATGATTGGTCAACCCAATGCCTGGACAAATGAAATGGCGTAGATGAGCGGGAAGCAAGATGAAAAAGTGGTAATATGAAAGGAGTGGATGATGGATTTTCAGAAATCCCCCCAGTGACAAACCAAAACCTACGGGCACAGGCTTGCTAGGGCATCCTGTCATTCCCCCCAGACATGGTCAAGTGGACAAGTATAAGATCCAAGCATTTGTTAGAAATAAAAGGAATTGAATGCACATATTCAAAGGTTTTTGAGGATCAAAGTGACACATACCATGATACCCAGACTCATTACCTCATGGAGCAAGAACCATCTCCAACACAAGACCAAGCCGATGGTGATGGATGTTGTTGCTGCTGAAAAAGTAGAGGTGCTGAAAGGGAGAAAAGATGGGCCCTCCAGGGCCATGCCTAAGTTGACCTGGCTCTCGGTACTCCATGTCTAGAACCTGCAGGCCTCAAGACATAATCTCCTAGTTATCCCTAAAAGTGGGGATAACATCTGGCTCCAACTCGGGGACATGTGCTCACCGTAGAGCGCATGAGAATCTCAACATCTTTGGCTTAACCTGTTTACCTGCTTGATCTCAATAGAAACTATTAGTAACCGATTGGGGTGGTGATACCACCCAAGCATATATATATATATAAGACTGAAATAAAGCAATCATAAGTGTGAATTGTAAAAGCAAACTACTCTAACATGTAATGCAATTGGTATAGTACAATGAATGCAAAAATGCCTACCTACTTACCTGTACTTACCTGTGAAGTCAAGTTCCCTCACCTTGGTGGGGTTTGAGGAGGTGCCCGTTGATCGGTAATGGACGCCTTCTTCCTTCCAAAGTGGACAAGTAGTAAGAGTCGTTCACTGATTCTCTTCCAACTTTGAAAGGCCCGAGCCATGATTGAGTACTTCCTTTGACATTAGTTGGCTCTCCCTTCTGGGTATCCCACATCCACACTACGTCCCCTTCCTTGTACTTTCTGATCTTGTATTTGGTTGTTCCTTGAACAACCCTGGTGTATTGTGCAGAGGGAGGGGGGTGGGATTCTACTGTAAACACTTCCTGCTGGGAAGGATGAATCTGTACATCATCTTCTGCCTTTTTTAGTATCTTCACAGTCCCAGCCTCGTTGTCTTTGTATTTGTCTAGGAGTTGTTGGTACTCCTCTTTCTTGGGCCACTGAATCTGGTCAAAATCTTCCTTTGTTTCAAAAGGCATATCATTTGGAGAAAACTCATGAAGACTTTGTATGATTTGGTCATGTGTTGTGTCATCTTTGACGAGATCATTAGGCTCTTGCACATGAGTTGTAGTCACAAGTACATTTGGGAGACGACCAATAGTTCCATCTTTCAAAGGTATATTCACATAAGTGAGGTCCATCTCAAGAGTACCTCCTAGTTTTTAGGCAAACTTCCTAGACAATAGCATCCCCTGTACGTCTAGGACGTCCACGACCACTATGTCCATGTGGATGATTTTCTCAGAATATTCTTTAAGGCAAACTTCGACATTCTCAATCGCCCCATGTGTGGGTATGGCTTTAGATTCAAAGCCACACACATTCCTATAAGGTCGTGTGACTTTTAAACCTATTTGTTGCATGACTTTGAGGGACATCATGTTAGCACCGGCCCCTGAATCCAGCGTGCAGTTGTTGAGGCTCTTGTTATTCATTATCAAGGTCATGAAGAAGGGAGGATGTTCATCGTATTGAACCCTAAAGTGATCGGCTTGCAACATGATAGGAGGGTCCATGGGTCCATCTGATCCTTGGAAAAAGTTGTCAAATCGTTCTTTTACAGATGGCACCTTAACGACTTCTTTCAGGGGGATGGTTACATGCATCTTGGATAATGCCCCTTCAAAGTCGAAGTTTAAGTCAACCCTTTCAGTTTTGGATGTCTTAGGGAGAAGTATATCCAAAGGTGGGGGTTTTGTTTGAGCAGCCAAAGGAATGGTAGAGGTAGGTTAGGGCAACTTTTTTCTTCTGTACACCTGGAATTCTTGTTTTTTCAACTTCTCTTTTGATTGCTGGTCTAGGTTGTTTATTATCGCCATCCTAGCCAACCTGGTTGCTTCTTTCATGCCCTCCTAATATTCTTTAGCGCTGATATTTATTTGAGGGCCTTCTATGATATGGCCTATATTGTTCACTTGTTGATGACCATCAGTGTTATAAGGACATTCATGCTCCCAATGCTTCACTACATTGTAAACACCAAGGATTTTCATCGACAACATTGATAGGAGCTAAGGTGTTTGGAACCTTTTAGTCATTCTTTGGTTTATAAAATCAGTTCCCCTTTTGGAATTGACCTTTGTATGGGACCCTAGGTGCTTGGCTCTGGGACCTTTAAAAGTTGACAATTCTACTCATTATTAGCTCTTGATTTTTTATCATGCCATCCACGGTAGCTTGTACTTTTGCCATGCTGGCACAAAGGTCAGAAGTAGGCTCGGTATTGTGGACTATCCTTGGTTTAGTGTCTATTTTTCCCCTTGGATTTGCGAAAGGCTCAATCTTAGATGAATGGAGGTTGCCTTCAATCTTGGTAGCCAACTCTTGAGCTTCTTGGATTGATTGGGAGTTTTTGTCCCTGAGAAGATACCCTAACTGGCCATTGAAAGACTTGGTGTAAATATCGACAAGATAATTATCTCTTGGATGATGGCTTACAGGGATCATTTGCAACAAAGTTTCAAACCTAGTGTGGAATTCCCAGATGGATTCATTTTCATGTTTCCAAAGAGAGTTCAATCTGGTAAGAAGCATGTTGGGGTCTTCTTTGATACTCCATCTCTTGAGAAAGGCTTCATCTAGTTTGTCCATGGTTTTAATGCTGCCATCGAGAAGACTGAGATACCAACGCCTTGAAGCATCAAGGAGGGTAGAGGAGAACAATTTCATGACTAGGTCTTCAGCATCATCACTAATGGGGTGAAGCTGGAAAAACGCCCAGAAATTGATCATGTGCTCTTCAGCACTGATTGCATCAGTACCGGTAAATTTAGGCAACCACTTCTCATACTTAGGTGGCATTTGCCTAGGGTAGTCTAGTATGCCTGACATGTCTAGTGGTTTAAAGAGACTGGATGACCATTGTCGTTGATTATTGCATGGGTTCATTGCATTGGTCTTACTTGTTGAGCTAGACATGGGTTTTAAAGGATGATTTCCTCAAAAAAGTGATTTTACAACATGAGAGTTTCGGGGAGGCTTTCTTCTAAAGGATTGAGGAGGATTATTGTACCTCCTTGTAGTTTGTGGAGTCGCCAGATAATTTGCTTGAAACTATCAAAAAGATAAGGGAAAACACCCAAAGTGGAGTCGCCAGGTAAACTTGTAAGGTAAAGACTCTAGAGGCAAGAATTACTGAAAAGTGTCGTCTGAGGAAGGTTTGACTCAGTGTTCCCCGGCAACGGCGCCAAAATTTTATCGCACAGTTTGTAGTTTGGATAGTATATGGATGAAAAGAGGTCAAACTGGCATAACTGAACCAATCCCACCCACTGTCACCTCAATGGGAAGGTCCTTTCTATTTAGGGAGGTAAGTCCCAGGGGAGACATCCCCGGTGACCTGGGGTTTTGAGAAGGCATGAGTTTAGCAAGGCTAAGTGATAGTAATCCCCATCACAAGTCACCACCTGATCAAAAAGTCCAGCTTATAGCCAATAAAGATAACCGGAAGTAATAATCAATAAGATCACATGCTCGAGACAAAGCAACAATAAAACGATGCATATGCAAGTTTGTTTGTTGGTTAGTACTTCATATAATCAATGACCTTTCTGATAATAAGCAATTGAGCAATAAATATTGGCAAAGTCAATGTTTGTACGATAGCAATAGTTACAATATCACTTCTTCAATAAATGCTAAAGAAACTTGGCATTCAACGTAATAAATTAACACTTCATTAGATAATGCCTTAACCAACCATTCAATTGCTTTAAAAGTAAAACGATAGTTGCACAAAGGTGTTTATAGCAAAAGATAACGGCAACAAATAGGGTTAGAAGATTAGTTTTAGGCTAGGGTTTGTTCAAAGTATTATAAGTTGTTTTGAGATCACACTAGGGCTTAGATCAGTGCGTTCCTAGGGCATATGGAGTCTAAAGGAGGACACAAAAGCTGAAGGATCAAGTGATAATAGTAAGACAAAAAAAAAGAAGGTTAAACCTTGAGGTGTTGCTATGGCAAGGCCTCTAGGATGAAACCCTAGGGGAGAGAGGCTCACTTTGGTGTAGGGGAACTAGGCCTCAGTGCTCTCTCCTCCTTCCTTAACTGAATGGCAAAAACGGCTAGCTCAAAAGATTGCATAAAACTAAGACAAGAGGTTTTGCAAGTAACGTGTTGCTATGGAAAGGCTTTACTAGGCAAACCCTAGGGAAAATCAGCACACCAAGGTGTAGGGGAACTAGGCCTTGATGCGTTTTCTCCTTCTTAGCTCAACAAATAAGAAAACGGCTAGCATGGAAGAAGATGGATTGAGTGTTGTTATGGCAAGGCTCAATCCTCTTCAGCAAGGGCTAGAAAGAAAGAATAGAGTGTTGCTAAGGCAAGGCTCTATCTCACTACAGCAAATAAAATGGCTTAAAACCTTGGTAGGGACATGAGACAAGGACCTTCAATGTGTGCTTGTCACCTAGGGTTTAATTCAGCAAATTATAACCATAAATGAAAGAAAAACAATACTACAACCATTCAATTAAGAAGTTTTGCAGAAATTCACTCACATTTAACCAAGAAATCATATAGCAAACCCTAGTTGTAATACCTTCCACCAAGAGAAATGCCAAAAATGCCAAGAAAAGACTTCCTTCAACAAGTGCGCCTCACAGTTTCAGCCAAATACTCCAAAGATAGCGCAAATTTCAGACCTCACTAATGAGTGAGTGAAAGATGATGAAAAAATGAAGGTGAGAACCCTCAATTTATACAGTACCATGACCTAATTTTACTTTTTAGGTCATGAAAAGGTCGATAAGGCCAAAATACTAAGATCATATTGTTTTACATTAAATGTTCAAATTAAAACCCTAATCAAGCAATAGAAGGACGTCATCCCCTTTCTAGGGTGACGTTAGCCCCTTTGAGGGCAAATGCAGCCTCCTGAAGCAAGACATTAGCCCTCCTTGGGCTTCTCCAAGCTGCCACATGTGCCAAACTACCCTGTCCATCTGCCAAAACGCTCATGAAGAAAGGGTGACATCATGAACCTCCTGGGTGACGTCCTAGGCCTTCCAAGGCCAACGTTCCACTAAAAAGGGAATCATCCCCCTACATCAAGCTCTACCAGGGTGCCTCTACAAGAAGTCCTTCTTCTCTCTGATGCAAACCCCTCTGCCCTGTTTGTGCCCCTGTTGGGTCTCAGCATCCATCTGGTGGGATCTTCAGCCCCATGGAGGTCCGAACTAATCATCTTCCCATGTGTACCTGTCCAACATGGTACCTTTCCGTCGGGCATGATCCTGCACATCAACAGCTACGCCCTCCATGGCCTCATAAGTCACAGGGATCATGGAAATGTCAATCACATCTCATCATCAATATTTATTAAACATGTGCATAAAAACCCTATTACCCCAGTCAAAAGCTCAAAGACATTATACAAGTCTGCAATACAAGTTTGGGGAAAGTGACAGAGCATCCTATTGGGCTAGTGTCCACTGGAAAAGGAAAGTTACGGGAAAAGACTTCATCTAAGCCATGTAAGTGGGTGATGTGGATAAGGGGTGTCCTGACAATGGGTGCAGTGAAAGCAGGGGAATGCAAAGCTTTACCTGTGGGTGCCTTTGTAGAAGGCGAGCTGCACTTGTCCTGGATGCAATTGTTTCCAAGCCCATTCATGCCTTTTATTCTTTATTCTTATTGCTTTTTCTTCAAGAATTTAATCAAGGGATACTGCCCTGGTGTGGTGACCAGTGGTGACATTGTTACCCACAAGTACTTTCACAGAAATCAGAAGGTTGGCTCATGATGAGACCCCCTTTCTCTTGGCCATGCAACCAAGAGTCGCTACCCTAGTGTGCTAACCAGTTGTTAGTAGTGTCATACTGCTAGGTACCCATGGACCTAACAGGCTGGCTCGTGATGAGACCACCTATCCTCTGACTAAGTCTTGTTTTATTATTTTTATGGGTCCCCATTGTTTCTTGCTGAGAAGCCTTTTACTGCTTTCTCGGGAATCCCTGGGCGAAGCATCTCAAGGTTTTATTTTTTAGGCTTTTATCTTTTGTCAACTTGCTTTTACCTTTTGGGCCTTTGGCCCCTTCTTCCCACAAGGCAAGGTGCAACCCTCAAATGATTGGTCAACCCAATGCCTGGACAAATGAAATGGGGTAGATGAGTGGGAAGCAGGATGAAAAAGTGGTAATATGAAAGGAGCGGACAATGGCTTTTCAGAAATCCCCCCAGTGGCAAACCAAAACCTATGGGCACAGGCTTGCTAGGGCATCCTGTCATTCTCCCCAGACATGGTCAAGTGGACAAGTATAAGATCCAAGCATTCGTTAGAAATAAAAGGAATTGAATGCACATATTCAAAGGTTTTGAGGATCAGAGTGACACATACCATGATACCCGGACTCATTACCTCATGGAGCAAGAACCATATCCAACACAAGACCAAGCCGATGGTGATGGATGTTGTTGCTACTGGCAAAGTAGAGGCGCTGAAAGGGAGAAAACATGGGCCCTCCAGGGCCATGCCTAAGTCAATCTCGCTCTCGGTACTCCATGTCTAGGACCTGCAGGCCTCAAGACATAATCTCCTAGCTATCCCTAAAAGTGGGGATAACAAACCCAACTTCTATTAATGAATAAAATAGCGGAATAATGTAGAACACAAACTAGCTAGAATGGTGGTAGCTTATCTATGAAGAGAGAGAGAGAGAGAGATGTCGGCTACACTCATTCGCAATAAGATCATACAAGAGGTCGAAAGGATGGCCTTTTAACATAAAACAAGAACCCTAAAGGTCAAAAACCCTAACCCTAGGAGGTGAAGCACCAAAAAGATGTTTTTGGGCTCGAGGTGGTTAGTTTCTACATCAACTTCCCGAGGATGCAACTTTTGCATACAATCTACATTCAACGCACATAATAGCTCCTTGGAAAGCTCTAACTAAGGACTACAATATTGCAGCATGTCCTAGGTGTGTCAAAGAGCAATCCAGGCCTTGAAATTTCCCCAGAAACACTATTTAGGGCCTCAAAACAGCCTCGGAAGTTTAGGACCCAGAAAATCCTAAAAAATATAACAAAACTGCCAATATGGAGAACTATGTTGAGTCAGTGAAGAGGTGGGTGGCCACCAATATTCACCTCGATCAATCCTCCCATATTAGGAAGCAATGGTCCCCATTGCATCAAGTTCCCGCAATAGATAGGGAAACTTTTGTTGAATTCGAATCTTGGTGATCCATTTGCCTTGCTAAAGAAGCTATCCTGCTTTGACAACCTGATAGAGTTGTATGTTCTACTAGCAGGTGTCCTTCATCTTGGTGTCCATGATCTGATCCACTGTAGCCTACTCAAGGCAGTCAAAATTGAGTTCTGTAGGGGCCAATTGCTCAACCACCTTCGAGGTGCCCAATAGAGGTGGGAAATATGGTCAAAGTAGCTACACATTAAATACTGGGTGCAAGCCAAGCAAAGGAGGAATACTCAATTCGAAAGCATTTTCACCCACAACCTTTGTCTAATCATACAACCAGTGAAACCATCCTAGCATCTCATTAAGGCCAAAATAAAACAAAGATATGTCAAGCAAAAAATTATCATAAGTTGGCACACATATTATATCATAACTAAAAATAGGATCCAGCTCATGAGGGTGGGCAAGAGAAACAAGATCATGCCAAGATTGGCATGTGCATCCATAAGCTTGGTCTATCCACCTTTGAATAGGGTTGAAATATATCGATGATGACTCATCCTTGCTCCAAGCAAGGCCCTCATAATGCAACCCTTGCATCTCATAAGACTGATCCATACACTTCAAAAAATGACTATCTTGACTTTCATGTACAGTGTCACATCTCGTAAGACTGATCCATGCACTTCAAAAAATGACTATCTTGACTTTCATGTACAGTGTCACCCCCCAAGACTTGAGATGGAATCATCAAAAACCTGAAAAATACCTCATGATTGCCCGAAGATGCGGATGAAAAATATGGGGTAAATTCTGATCTTGAAAAAAAAATTGCTCCCAACCTAGGGCATGTTGCCCTTTTATATATGGCTGGAAGTCCTTGCAAGAAACCACGGGTTGAAAACACTTTTGCCCCACCAATAATTCAACCCCAAAAACATAATTTCCAGCTATACCCCCAATGAAATATTGATGAAATATCTCATGTGAGAGGGGGAAAAAGGGCCCTTGAGTCATTAAAATAAGATTTATAGAAATGTCTACAAATACTCAAAAAGAATATAGGAACACCCTAGAACAACTAGGCACAAAAACATGAGAAAGTACTTTTATCAAACAAAGAAGCACAAAGAGTTTGTCTAAAGATGCAACCCGTTTTTCAATTTGTATGAAGATAGAAGATGTAGCAGAAAGTCAGGAACTTCTTTTACATAATATCAAATCTTTTTTATTTTGAAGTGTTAGCATACCAAATATTGTCATCAAGTCGTTCAACTTGGACTCCTTCACATTGACAATTTTTATCAAGTCATCTTCCTTTCTCAATAAGTCCCTTTCCTTCTTAGAGCATTGGACAACCTCAAACTCAATCTCCCTTGTTTGCTGGATCTTTAATTCAATTCCCTCATTCACCTAAAATTTTCAAGGAAGTACATATTAATAAACTATGAATTTCAAGAAACTAAAAAACATCACATACCAACAAGGAAAATAAAGGAAAGTATAAAAACATCTTCAATGGATATAAGACATCATTATGGCTTTTGTTCCTCAAAAAGATCTCACGACACTAAAAATAAAGAGACACTGTGTGGAGAACAATATATACACTATGTTATCTTCTACATATAAGAAGTATAGAGGGGGAAATTCAAAATATTGGAACAAATCATCAATACACACATGCAAGTACATGTGAATCCTCAAGAAAGCTCACATGATTATCAACCTTGTTCGATCAAGCACATTGAAACAATATCAAAATACTTCGATCAGGCACATTGAAATAATATGAAAATACTTGCACTCTAGACCATATTATGAAAACAGCTTCCCATGCTGATCCTAGGACTCATCAAGAGGGCATTCAACAAGCTAGAAAACCCTAGACACTTAACAACATATAAATGTCTTTAACTCAATCAATATAGTATATAACACAACTTTTCCATGAGAAGTCTAAATGAAGTCTAATCCCCTTAGTGGAAGCATAACACAAAATTTGGACTTGTGAAAGTTTATATAACTTTGAAAATGATGTCGTTGGAGTGAAAGGAACAAACAACCAAGGTCACAAAGTAAGCACAATCCATTTGCTACACTGCAAGGTTAAATTTTGTTATCGAAGGGAGAGGGAGAGAAGTCATCATCAATTCATACAAAAGCAAATAATTAGTATATAGTTAATTGAAAATTATAGATTAGAACAGTCACAAAATATTAACTTCAAAAATTAAAGATTAATTGTCAATGGGGTCTAGCCTAGCTGGTTAAAGCAAAGTGTTGTTAGCCTCCCCACCCAAGTTCGATTCCCACTAGTAACATGATTTCCCCTCATGGACTGATTTTCTTCCGCAAGGAGTTGATTCATGTAGATGGGGTTGGGTATGAAACCTGGGAAACTTGGGAGGAATGGGCTCCCCCTAGTCACAGCTACTTAGCCAAGAATTGCCTTCACAAATCCACAAATGAAATTATTGTCATTGACTGAAGCATTTCAAAAAAATAAAAATAAATAAAGAGTAAAGAAATTTAGAATCCATATAAATTAATCTACTATGGGTAGAGTGAAAATTGCAACCTTTTGTTTGTATTGAACAAATTTTTGCTTTATGACTTTTATTGTAAATTCAGAAATTTCACCTCACAAGGAGGTTTCCTAGATCTAATCCCTACGAACTTCAACCTTAGGGCTGATCTGAAATATTAATTTACACAAGAAAACAGAGGACAATATTTTATCTCACTTCAGCCCAGCACACTAGGCATCCCAAGAAAAAAGATACCAAACATATGCCAACAAGTTCCAGCCCTTGGGGCACATTTTTCCAAGCATAAACCAGATCTGAAATCACTTTAATTACAGAAGATTTACAGAAGTAAATATGCTCTCTTGTCCTCTAGATATGTGTTAAATCACTTAACAGTTTCAGCCCTATGTTATGTCAAATCAGCATGAACAACAAGCACTGGAAATTACCCAATCAAAAAAACAATGCAGCTGAAAATAAATCTGCACTTTACACAATTTTGGACAGTTGGAAACTTCATATATATAGAGAGAGAGAAACGGCGTACATGTACATACTCAAAGCTTATCACATGTTGACACAATCTTCAATCTCTCCAAAAACCCTAGCTAGGGAAAAAGTGAAAACGCTAGCCACCACCAAAGATCTACAACAAGCAAGCATAGCGGCCAGTTCTCCTTGGCTCCAACATCAATCTTGCATCCCACAAGCTCTCCACACTAGCACTATTGTCTTCCTTAGGATTAACAAACCCTAGCCATGTTGCATCACACAAGTACATAGTAAAACAACTCTTGTGATAGCCTCCAAAGCCACATGTCCATCGTAGGGTTTCAATACTCAAACCTAGGTCTTCAACTCTTGCATCATCACAAAAAATATCACTCAAATTGGAGGTCAGACGCAAAAGATATGGCACTTTGAAATCTCTTGTTTTAAGGTTTTTTCTATTATTGTCATGACACTTACATCTGTTTCTGAGCATTCTTTTCTACGGAATTTCCAGAAATCAACTACAGATTTGTCTTCTTCTCAAAAAAAATATGATTTGAAAAAACAAATCACTTGAATCGAAGGTTGGAAAAAGGAAATATTGCAATTTAAAAATATGCTCTTTTTTAGGGCTTTTCAGTAATGCATGTTATCGCACAATCTGTACTTGCCCAAAGCCTAAAGGCAAGTAGGCTTAGATTGGCATAACATGGAGGAAGTCCTGTCATTGTCACCCCAACAGGATACCTCTTTCTATTTAGGAGGGGAAAATACTCACTCCTAGAGAGACGTCCCAGGACCTAGTTGGTTGATGAAGGGAGATAACACAATGGTAAAACCCACCCCTCTCTCTAGGTCACTCAAATGAAAGAAGTCACTTGGTATGGTTTAAAGGGTCAAGGAGAAATTTAAGGTGAATGGTACCTGCACTTTACCAATGAAACAGCAAACGTTAACAATAACCAATGATATCAATGTTTCAAATCAGTGACTTCAAGATAGAAATATGCTACTAAAACAATCTTATGTATAGACAAAAGATAAAATGTATAGCAGCAGCAATATGTCTAGAAATTGCAAATTATGATGACAAACAATGATATATGAAGACTTTACAAATGATAATACTTTTACTACTTGCAATTTCTAGATTACCACAAGTCAATTAATGACTTTTAAAAAAAAAGGGGGATGTCAAAGTGTTTATAACAACAGAAAATTAATAACTATGGCAGCAGCAAACCACTTCAGAAAAAGAGTACTTTTCTAAGGCAATAATACACACTTTCAGCACTTAATGATTCCAATTTGCCTAGCACAATTTTCTGGGCAGCTTTGTTGTTAATATAGGCTGATTAGGGCTGCAATACAAGGGCTGTAGCAGCAGCAAGCTTTAAGTAATAACAGCTGTAATAAGTCCTTCAGAAATGTACTTTGAAGAGGCAATTAAATGCACACTTTTAGCTTTGGTTGATTGTACCTTGCCTTGTACAAGTTCTGGGCTAATTTAAGAGATCATATAAGCTTCGATAGGCTGCTAGGTAATGGCTGTAGCAGTGATTATGACAGCAGCAAGGTATAGTTAGTTTACTAGGCTAGGTTGCTGTTAGTGTTAGTTAGTAAGAGCTTCAAAGAAGAGAGTTTGAAAGTTGTTTTGATCTCATTCATCCACAAGAGCATAGAAATCAGTGTCTTTAGGCGCTTATGGAGTCAATAACAACAACAATATCATTTGGGAAATAAAGCAATGATAATACTTGTCTAATGAAAGAGGTAGGTGTAAGAGGTGTTGGCACTTCAAGGCCTCGAGCATCTAAGTCTTTAGGAGAGGTTTTGCTAGAGAATAGGCACTTCTAGGCCCTAGAGTACCTTCCTTCCTTAGCCTTTTGAAAAATAATTGGTAATTAGAGTGAAGTTACTAGAGAGATAGCACTTTAGAGCTCTAGTAATCACTTCCAAAACAATGTATAATTGGCAAATTCAAGCTAGTAGAAAAGTTATAGGGAAAAAGAAACACTTATGTTTCTCCCCTAGGGTTTTAACTTTTAAACAAACAATTTCATAATCTTTGACATGAAACGAGCAAATTTTACCACAAACATTCATTACATGAATAAAATGCATATTTTCTACTTACTTCACCAAGAATAATCAGGTCAAACCGTAGTTGAAGACCATTCCACCATGAAAAATGCCAAGATACACCACCATAAAGCTTCCCCAAGAGATGCGCACTAGTTATTTCAGCCAATAACCCTTAAAGAGGGCGAAAATTTCAGTCCACCACTTGTGTGTGATGAGTTATGCTCCAAATGAATGTCACTTTTTGTTTATTTATACAAAACTTGACCTTAATTAAGTTTTAGGTCAAAAAAAACAGGCCTACCTAGCCAGTTTCTTACAAAAAATAAATCATGGACAAAATAAAATCAATTTGTATCCAAAGACCCTCTTAAGGGTGACGTCATGCCCTTCTAGGGTGACGTTGGGCCTCCATGATGAAACGTAGGGCACAGGAAGTGAAACGTTGGGCCTGCAAAGGCCAAAATCCTTGCCCACACGTGCCAATAACCTCAGGACTACCCCCAAGGTGACAACCTTAGCAAGTAGATGACATCCAAGGCTGCATAGGTGACGTCTAAGGCCTCCAAAGGACAACGTTCACGCGGGAAGGGCAGTATCCCCTGGGTCTAGGTCCACCAAAGTGCCTCCAAAGGAAACATCCTTCCTTCTTCTGGTGCAAGCCTTCAATCTCTTCTCCCCCCCTGGATGGGGTTTTAGCGTCCATTTGTGGGCTTTGAGCCCTCATGAAGGTCTGAGCTAATCATTCCCTCATGTGCACCTGTCCACCAGACAAGGACCTGCAGAGACAACAAGTACGCCCTCCAAGGGTTCATAAGTCACAACGATCATAGCATGTAAATCACAGCCAATAATTAAATCACCCAAACGTGTGTATCAAACCCCCCTTGACCCCAAACAAATGCTCAAAGACATTATGCAATTTGACCAGTTTACGTTTGGAGAGAGTCTCGGGGTATCCTATTGGAATAATCCCCCTTAAGTTTGGGGTGTTTCTCAGGTGGAGTCTGGTCCAAGTCATGCAAGTGTATGAGGTGGCATGGGGTAAATATTTGGGCATGGGGTGCATGTCATAACAGAGAATTGTATAGTCTTATATGTGGGTGTTGTTATCGCACAATTCGTACTTGCCCAAAGCCAAAGGCAAGTGAATACTAAATTGGTGTAACAAGGAGCATGTCCTATCACTGTCCAGTGTCACCTTAACAAGACACTTCTTTCTATTTAGGAGTAGTACCCCAGGAGTGATGTCCCCAATGACCTGGAGGTTTGAGAAGGGTAAGGCAAAAGTATTAAGAAAGTCCCACCCCTATCACAGGTCACTCTAACCAAAAGTTCCAAGGGTTTTAAGGATATGAAGCAAAATAATATTTAAGTGTACCTGCCCAGAACAAGACAACAAGAAAATATGTTATTTGTAAGTACCATATAGATGTTAGTGCTTCATAAAACCATAGACTTTTGATAAAATGAACATGATGATATAAAAGTTGAAGCAATACAAGTATTTATAACAGCAATATATAGTTAGCAACAACTACACTATTATGCCTCAACAATGCTTCAAAAATGACAAGAAATGATAGCATAAAATTGACAAAATGATGGTAATTGTCAAAAGCAATGATGGCAATGTATTATCAGCTTTTAATCTTGCTTTTAAGATGAATTTGCTGCTGTTATAGATGGCTGTAGCAATCTTTTGCAACAGCAGCAAATTAGTTAGTGAGTTAGTCTAATCTAAAGTTAGAAATAGTTAGTAAAATTCTTAGGGAAGATGGTTTAGGAGTTGTTTTGGTCAATCAATCACTTGCAAGGTGTGAACTAGTGTCTTTTAGGGTAATGGAGTCAAAGTTTGCAGCGACAATTCTTAGAGGAAAACAACAAATGATAATAGATGAACTAAAGGAAGGGTAAAATGATTTGAGGTGTTAGTAACCTAAGGACTCAATATCTAAAACCCTAGAAGGAAAAATTGCTAGAAAGTAGGTAACCCTAGGCCCTAGCGATTTCCTTCTTCTTTAGGTCAAGCTTGAAATAAAATGTATGAAGCTTAATGAAGCAATGCTGCTAGAGTGCTCAAAGGTAGGTCTCTAGTATATTCTTCAAGGGAGATGTTCTTTGGCAAAATCAAGTAGGTAAAAAATTATAAAGAAAATGACAATAACATGTGCTTTTCTCCTAGGGTTTCAAACTAGCAATTTCATAATCTTAGAAATGAATAAGCAAATGTACCATAACCATTCAAAATAAAGAAGAATTGCAGATTTTACTTACTTCATCAAGAATAATCTAGCCACAAAACCCTAGTTGAAGACTTTCCACCATGAAAATGCCAAAATACACCAAAGATAGCCTCTCAAAGAAGTTGCGCACTAGTTAACTTCAGCCAATTACCCTTAAAGAGGGTCGAATTTCAGACCTCACACTTGTGTGAGTGAAAGATGATGAAAAAATGAGAGTTTTAACTCTCTATTTATACAATATCAATGACCTTTAATTACATTTTAGGTCAAAAAAGGCCGACATGGCCAGTTTACATCAAAAATCTAGTTTTACATAAAATTATCCATTTAAAAACCCTAATTTGTCTTTAGGGATGACGTTATGCCCCTCTTAGGGTGACGTTAGGCCCCATCATGGAACGCTAGGCCTCAGAAGTGAGATGTTAGGCCTCAAAAGCTGTCACATGTGCCAACCAAGTCGTCCTCGTGCCAAAACCCTAGTTGGATGACGTCAAGGCTCAATATGATGACATCAGGGGCCTTCAAGGGCCAACGTCATGGTGGATGGGCAAGACCCCCCTAGGTCCAAGCCTGCCAAAGTGTCTCTAGTGGAATGTCCTTCTCTTTCTTTGGTGCAAGCCTCTAGTGTCTCTTTGCCCCTAGCTGGGGTCACAACATCCATCTGGTGGGCTTTTAGCCCCAAGGAGGTCCGAACTAATCATCTCCCCATACGTACCTGTCCATCGGGCATGGTCCTGCAGCAACAAGTACGCCCTCCATGGGCTCATAAGTCACATGGATCATAGCAATGTCAATCACATCTAATAATCAAGTTACCCAAACATGTGCATCAAACCCCACTTTACCCAGACAAATGCTCAAAGACGTTATGCAGTTTAACAAGCCAGGTTTGGAGAGGGTCTCAGGGCATCCTATTGAGATAATCCTCCTCAGGTTTGGGGTGTTTCCCAAGTGAAGACCAATCTAGGTCATGTAAATGCACGAGATGGTGTAGGGGATGTTTGGGCAAGGGGTGTAGTGATAACAGGGAAATGTAGGTCTTACCTGTGGGTGCCTCTATAGAGGGCGAGCTGCACCTTGTCATGGATGTCATTGTTTCCTAGCCCATTCAATGCCTTTTACTCTTTGTCTTATTGCTTTTTCTTTTAAAGAGAATAGCTGGAGGACACTGTCCTGGCATGGTGACCAGTTGTGACAGCGTTACCCACAAGCATTTCACGGAAATGAGAAGGTTGGCTCGTGATGAGACCCCCTTTCTCTTGGTTATGCCACCAAGAGCCACTACCCTGGTTTGGTGACCAGATGGATGGCAGTGTCATACCGCTACATGCCTATGGACCTAATAGGTCGGCTCATGATGAGACCTCCTATCCACCAACTAGGTCTTGAGTTTTATTTTATTTTACGGGTCCCCTTTTCTTGCTGAGAATCCTTTTATTGCTTTCTCGAGAATCCTTGGGCGAAGCATCTCAAGGTTTCATCTTGGATTTTAGCTTTTGCCAACTACTTTTACCCTCTGGGCCTTTATCCCCTTCTTCCCACAAGGCAAGGTACAACCCTTACTAGCTTGGCAAACCCAATGCCTGAACCAATGTAGGGGAAAGATGAGAGGGATAATGATGAAAAGTGGTAAGTATGGAAGGAATGGACGATGACCTTTCATAGACCCACCCAGTGGCAACTCATCCCTAAGGGAACCTGTTAACGCACAGTTTGTAGCTTGGTCAAAAGGCTAGAAGATAGAGGCCAAACTGGCGTAACAGGAACCTACCCCACCCAATGTCACCTCAATGGGGAGGTTCTTTCTCTTTAGGGAGGTTAGGCCCAGGGGAGATGTCCCCGGTAACCTGGGGTTTTGAAGAGGCTAAGGTATACAGGTCAAAGTAAAATTCCCTCTTCACAGATTACCACCAAGAGCAGATAGTCCGACTAAACAGCCAATAATGAAGTATAGCCCCAAATGAGAACACCTACCCTGAACAAAGCAACAACAAAACAATATATGCAGGCTATGATTCAATGGGTTAGTACTTCATATAACTATCTGATATCAATAATTAGCAATTATGACAATAGATATCGATGAAATCAATGTTTATCAATAATAGCAATGGAACAATATCAATTCATCAATAA
>ML828475.1:43007-55421 GCA_009831015.1 Picea engelmannii | reverse complement strand
GAGGGACATGGACATGATGAACATATTATTGTGTCTTTTCAACGAAGTCTTGATCTAGTCACATACTCATACCTGGGAAGTCACCAATTGTATATTTTTTCTTTCCTTCCCTCTGTCAATATCACATGTGACATATTTAAATATTTTCAAGTCAACCTACTTTCCCCTCAATTTATACTCATTTATTACATGGATGCATTTTCTCAGTAATTCCATTCCACCGCAACTAGGGCATATCCAATATAAGCAATATTTTTTATAAACTTTACAACCCTCTGGCCTTGTACACAATATGCTATGAATAAAGTCTCTAGATGATTATAGTGGAAATATAACTGAGCATTCATGTGCAAGGGTGTTATGAAATACACGAAAAATGTGTGTGTGTGATAATAATAACCATACTCAATGTGATATCTACAACAACACATGTTATGAATTGTGTTTATTCAAACATACCAAGGATTGCATTTATGGAAAGATATTTGGCCCAAGTTAAGTGCACTATGTACTATTTTGAATCTTTCATACAATTTTTTATGTGTCATGTCAAGAAAGTGTTTAATATGGGATTCATAGTCCATATATACCCTTCTCAATTTTAGTACATCTTTTTGGTTGGAAGAAGGCCTAGTGTTCTCATTTCATAAAGCATGTACTAGTCCCTTAACTGTTTCAATTAAATTCATGTTAGAACGAGGTATCCTACCAACGATGTCCCACATATATGTTGGGCCAGTTGTGTTGTGGCTATATCATATATTAGAATACTTTCTAATGGTTTTGATATTGTATTTCATGAGATGAGAGGTTTGTTGGAGAAAACAATGTTTTCTTGTGATCTTGTTAACAATTGATTGTGACAAGACACGTCGAGCTAAATTACGGTTTTTAGAATGAGATTTCTTACCACTTTTTTGAAAAGAATCCACAAGGCTTCTAACAATATGATGACTTGTTTCTAAACTTTTGACTGTTTTAATGCCTAAAATTCTCCTAACAATGATCAAACTTATAGATTTTAACAAAGCCAAAAATAATTGACATTGGCATTAGATTTTAGTTCAAAATATTCTTTAATGATTTTATAAGAATGATAACAAATATCTTGGTTAGTTAACTTACCTTCAAGTGATGTTATACCACTTTCATCCATTTGAATTCATTTAGGAGTTCTTCGTTGCACATTGCTCAATCTAGGTAGGGACAATGAACCTGTATTGTATCACTCTTGACCTCCCTATTATGGAGTTAACAACATTGCAGTTATTTTCCCTTCAATCACTGGTGGATCAATTATTGGAAGATACTGGACATGCCCATGACTAGTTTTTAGAACGTCTGACTATCCAACAAGAGGTTTCACCACAAGAACTTCTTCACCAGAAGGTTGTGCACTACTTTCCTCTCTAATTTCATCCATTGCATAATCAACTCCAAGAAAATCCTCCATCATCTGGTCATCCACAACAAATTCTCTTCATGAGATAGTGATTGGAGGTAAAATAAAATTCTGAACTCGATTGGTCTCTACTAAAATCTTGTGCTTTGCTTGTGGTGATGGAGGAGAAACAACGACATCTATTTTTCTATAAATTGGATTTTCCTTTGTTGAAAGCCTATGTTTTGACATACATAAGCTTGCCTTTTATATTTCTTGATTTACCTTTTCAATGGTTTTTTCTTTTCTCAAAAAATTTTGACCTCGATTCCATAGGTTTCCCATGTTTAAAGAGAACAATTATCTTCCAAGCACACCACAACAAGTTTTCTTTCCAATGAAAATTGTTATCCAATTACACAAATTTGTATTCGTATTACACAAGAAGACACAACTAACAATTTCAATTCTAATTACACAAATTTGTCTTGGTATTACATAAGAAGACACAACTAACAATTCCAATAACAATTGTCTTCCAATAGCAAAAAATTGTCTACCAATAAAACAAGAAGACAAAAAGAACAAAAAATTGTGTGTTGTTTCTATTTTTGCATGCAGATGTCAAGATTGTTCGCGTTTTTTGGATAGATGAGGTTGATGAGTGTTCTTGGCACATATAAATTCCTAGTAGGAACATGCACACATTCTTATAACGCATGCACACAAAGGCACACATGCATTCCTACTGGGTGTATATGAGCGCCAAGCACACTCAACCTCATTTATTTCTAATCACAAGAGTGTGTGTGCGGTCTTAATGCAAAAAATATAACATTTATTGTAGACCAAAAATATTTATGAGTAAATATGTATATGGATTTGGGGAAAACTAAGACTTAAGGGACTAATATTGAAAGTGTTTTGAAGCATAGAGCAGTGGTCAGAGAACCAAGATGGAGGTGCAAGGGTTGTGGGGCCTTCAACAAGAGGTATAGGCATAGTGCACTTAGGGATCGGGTGTGGAGGGGGTTAAGGGTCTCAAAACCCAGGGTGTTACATCCCCTCCCCTTTATTTTGGCACTGTCTTCAATGCATATACAAAACGTGAATCAAAATTCCAAAATTTATTCAAAAAGTTGTCGGTACTCTGCCCCCATGGCATATTCATGCTCCTAGGTAGCATATTCAGGATTGTAGCAGGTCCACTGAACTTTTATCATCTCTATAACTCAGTTCCAGAGAATTTTGACTTTTATGTCCAATATCTGCACTAGCTGGACCTAAAAGTATCCCTCTGTCTCTACCTGAATCAGATGCCAATCAATAACATGGTTAGGATCATGTACATATTTCTTTAGCAAATAGACATGGAATACATTATGCCCATTCATGGAAACAGGCATTGCAATCATGTATGCAACTGGCCCTATTCTGTCCAATATCTCAAATGGACCACAAAATATGGTTGCTAGCTTTGTATAACTACCCAACTCCAAAGAGTTCTTATTGGGATTTACTTTCAAAATAACATGCTCTCCTACTTTAAATTCTCTTTCTATCCTATTATTGTTGGCATAAACCTTCTGCATATCTTGAGATGCCTTTAAATTATGCCTAATCTTAACCATTTAGTCTTCCATTTCCTTGAGCAACTCTGGCCCAAGTACCACTCTATCTGATGGGTTGTCCCAACTTACTGAAGTACTGTATTTTCTACCATACAAGGCTTCAAATGGGATCATCTTCAATGAATATTGATACCCATTATTATAGGCGAACTCAACAAAGTGCAGGTAATATTCCCACTTAGATGGCTTATCCATCACATACATTGTTAACATGTCTTCAATTATTTGATTGACCCTTTCTGTCTTCCAATCTGACAGTGGATGGTATGTTGTGCTAAAGTTCAGATTTGTACCAAATCCTTTGAATAATCCTTTCCATAAATTTGAAGTAAATGTTATGTCTCTACCATGATGGAATCATGTTGTCTTGTTGTCTTGGGTAATTTCGTTATAAAATCAATGGTTATCACTTCATTGTTGTCTTGGGTACATCTCCTTGCTGTAAGCTTTCCTTTACTTGTAGGTAATGTTGATGTGTAACAACAACATCTAAAATTATGCTCTTCAAGTCCAACTAATGCATACTGATAGTTGTAGCATGCATGTGATGCACTCTTATACTAAGTGCATCGACAAATGTATTTTATTTTCCTTTGATATGCTTGATATCAAAGTCATATTCACTTAAAAAATCCATCCATCTTGTTTGTCTGGCATTCAAAGTTGGTTGTTCAAAAAAGATACTTCAGACCACTATGGTATGCTCTTAATTCAAATCTCTTTCCCATGAGATAGTGCATCCGCATATTCGACACATGAACTATGGAAGCAAGGTCCAAATCATGTGTGGCATAATTCCTCTCATGTTCCTTAAGATTTCTGGAATCATAACTAATGACATACCCATTTTGAGTGATGACTCCACCAAGCCCTTCCTTGCATGCATCTGTACATACCACAAAATTCTCATTTGGGTAAGCAAACTTCAAAATAGGTGCACTAGTAAGTAATTCCTTCAATGAATTAAAATTTTCTTTACATTTTGTTGTCCATTCAAATTTAATTCCCTTCTTTTGCAAAGAAGTGATGGGATGAGAAATCTTAGAGAACCCTGCTATAAATATTTTGTAGTAACCAGCTAACCCCATAAAATATTTGACTTCTGAAACATTAATGGGTGTTGGCCATCCTCTAATGGATTCAATATTATCAGGATCTAGTGTTATACCCTATTCTAAAATAACGTGCCTCAAATCTATCTTTGAAGATATCTTTGATCCTCTTAGTTGATCAAAGAGGTCATCAATTCTGGGTAGAGGACACTTGTTCTTTATAGTAGACTTATTCAGTTGTTGGAAGTCAATACATAGCCTCAAGGTTCAATCTTTCAACAATTCCTCCAACTGCATTTGTAATTCTTTTAACTCGAGCGTACTCATTCTGTAAGGTCTTTTCGACATCAAGGCATCCCCTGACACTAAATCAATAGACAAATATATTTCCCTTTTTGGTGGAAACCCTATTATTTATTGGAACACATCCTCAAGTTCTTGAAGTATCGATAAATCTTCAAGGCTTGGCCCATTTGTCTTTTCTGGCTCCTCCACATGGGATGCATACAACTGACACCCTTTTCTGAAGCATCTCTTCAGGTGTAAGGCCAGAATCTCCCTTATAGAGATGGTATTGGAACTCCTTTCACAGTGCTCTGTTTTCCATATCCATCAAGAAATGTAAATGTCTTGCTATGATAGTCTAGGACAACATGATACTTGTCCAACCAATCCATTCCAATTAGAATATCATAAGACCCCAATGGTATGATATTTAGATCAACATTAGTATTCACACCATTAAGGATTATGGAACAACTTCTGACCATATCATGGATTCTCCTTTTGGTTCCAATGGCTAGTTGAACCAAACTTGATTTCCCAAGCTTACTTTTCTCCAAATTTAAACTATCCACTATTTTAGGATCAATGTAACAATGACTAGCTCCTGAATCAATTAGAATAACAACAAGATGATTTATGATCTTACCTTCCACCTCGATCATGTTGGATTGGTATTTTTCTTGTTGATCATCTAAGGCTGCAAAAATCCTTCCCATGTCTTTGAATGTTGTATCCTCTTGGATGTTGTGCACAGTCTTCACTCTTCCCTTTCCATGTGGGAAATCCTTGTACATGTGATCTTCCTTGCATCCCCAACATTGTATTAGTGGTCTTCCCCTTTTTCCCAAGGAGTCTTCTTTCTTGGAATCATCCTTAGCATACCGGTCTTTCTGATTTTTATTAGGCTCATTTCTATTGAAAGGATGTTTGAATCCCTTCTTCCTCTAATCAGACTTCTCCTTCTTCTTATCCTTCCAAGATTTTTTCATGGACTCTTTGCCCTGGCCTTGCTCATACAAGTATTTATCCTTCCTAATGGCCTCAGTCAAGTTCTTGGGCTCATCATACCGAATATTTTCTTTATAAAAGGATGTCATTCCACTCAAAAACCTTTGTATATTTACCTTTTCATCGTTTATAAACCCAACATACTTTAACAACCCCAACAAATTCTTCTCATACTCTGCCATAGCCATGCTTCCCATCCTAAGTTCAAAGAACTCATGCATTTTCTTGTCATAGAAATTATCTGAGAGGTACTCCTTTTGGAAATACTTCTTGAACAGCTTCCAAGTGATCCTATTCTCATTAATATGTTAAACTTGCTTCATTTGATCCCACCACTTTGCAACTTTCCCATGTAAATGGTAGGTGGCAATTCCAGCTTCTAGATTTGATGAATAGTTGTGCAATTGGAAATATCTCTTGAGTCCAAGAATCCATGCTTCAACATCATCTTCCCTTTCCCTTTCACCATCAAAGTATGGTGGTTTGATCTTCCTCATTTCTCCTTGAAAACTGTCCACCTCATGTCTTGTTCTTAGGTTCGTAACAGGAGACACCTTTGGACTGCTTCAATAATATTCAGATGTATAAAACTTTCTTATTGAGTAAGGAGGTGAGTGGTGTCTATGAACTTTTCCAACACTTCTGGAATAACCCACTCTTCCACGATCATCTCTTCTTTCATGACACCTTCCTTCTTCCTCTTGCTTTGAGCCATTCTTGGCTTGAACTTGCAACTAATTTCAACTCTGCATCACTTGATCATTTATCAAACTTTTCTCTCTCATCAGCCTCTCGTTGTCTTCCTTGTAGCTATGCACTTCTATTTTCATGCTTTTCATAGTTTCTAGAATTTTTTCTTGCTCCCCTAGGCCCTTGCATCCAATGGATTCTGTCTCTGCATTACCAAATATGATATTCTGTCCTTCGGCCTCTTTATCATGGCTGGAGGCTCCCTCTCCTTCTTACACTTCTTCAATACACATTATGAGCTGATATGTTTAACTTCCTTAATTCTGCAAAATGTGCAAGTGACCATTTTTTTAGAATTAAGCATATGCTAAGAAAAATTTGTCAACAAAGCTACAGGTCCTTTCAACTAGTGAAGAATATATATAATTAACACTTCCATGTTATCCCTGGGATGATACAGAAATCAATTATGTAGAGCTGCTTCCTTCAAACCACTTTCCTAAGTGACCATGGCTCGAAACCGCGAACCAAATCCTTCCTGGCACTTTTCTATGTTAGAAATACTATATCCGATATCGTGTGGCTTAAAATCAATCGAGGGTTGAGATTAACGGTCGACAGGAGCTTCAAGACTCCAGGATTTGGGAGTTTCGAACTTTTCACTCTCTCAACTCTTCCAGAGTGCCAAGTCTCTGTACTGCGGGATCTATTTCCACGTATCCTTTCCCAATCAATGGCTAGGATTTTCTTCACAGCTCCAGGCTTCGGGGCCTTTCCAAGCACCTCTCCACAGATCTCCCAGAGTTCTGAAATACTGGAGGTCCTCTCCTTCCTCCATGTATCATCTCTCAATCAATAGTTGAGATTAACTCTGGACTTCCGGAGTTCTCGACTCAAAGCAACCTGCAACTCAAATTATTAAGAATACCAAGTCTCCAAACCTTGGGATCTTGCGCCACGTTTTTATTGTAATCAATGGCTAAGATGGACTCCGTCCTTTAGGATTCCTTGACCCCAACTACTTATTCCTTGAATCCTCTGGATTTCCAAGTCTTCGGACTATGAGATCTACTTCCACGTTTCCTCTCTCGATCAACGATGAGGATTTAATCCACTCTTTAGAGCTTTGGGGGTTTCATATTCATTACACTTCATTCCTTCAAAATGTCGAACTAGCGAACTCCCAGAGTCTTTTTCAGTAACTAAGTACCAAGGGGTGATACATGGCAGAAAATAAGGCATGAACACGTGGCCCTATCAGACGGGTGACATGTGTCATATACTAATAGGCCCTAGGTAACGTCAACAAACCACGTCACTCTAGTGCCTCATGAATTTGAAACTTCGTAACTTCGTGAGACTTCTCCACGCTACACCAAAAATCCCCCAAACGTCGAATTCTTGAATAGCCTGATCTACGGACATGTGTCCTTAAACATGAACAGTCCATATTTACTCTGGAGTTCAGGACTTCAGAGGTTTTCATTGTTGAACACCACCACACACCTAGACTGTCGAACGATGAATTTATGAATCCTTACTATTCTTTGGACACGTGTCCACAAATATGAAGGGTCCATATTTACTCTGGAGTTCAGGACTTCGGGATATTTTCTTTGTAGAGAAAAAAACGTCACCCAAATCTTTCGATCCCCGACCATCGGTCATCGGCCATCGGATATTTTTTTTGTCCAGAAAAAAATAAAAACTTCACTAGAATCTGTCGATCCCCGACCATCGGCCATTGACAATTTTTTTTGGCGAACTTCCACACTTAGAATTTTTGACAAAATCCCAGGTGAATCTGGGCCTTTGATCTCCCAGCCAAGATGATCTTGACCCTTGATTTTCTCCAACTCCCCAAACAATCGAAATGAATACGAAGTGTTGATGTTCCTCGTTTTTCATTTTGTCAAATCAATCCCAGCCGTCGATTTGGTAATTTCGCCAAACTTCATAAAAACTTGAATTTTTAAAAATTTTCAAGGATGAATCTGGACCATCAATCCAAGATCGAACATGATCTCAATCATCGATTCTCTAAACTCTGTCCAACATTATAGCGGCCATTAAAAATCGATTTTTTTGACCTTTTAAGTCGAATTCTGCTCTGCAACTCCATAGATCGAATCCATTAACTTCTTAGACCATCCTAGAATTATTCAAACTCAGATCCATTCACGAATATGGGGGATTTCACTCAAAATATTCAACCATTTTCCCCCAAATTCACACACATATATAAAATATGTGATAGCAAATCTTCCCAATTCACACTTGTTTTGACCCGTAACAGTCCGATCTTTAATCCAGAATCTCTGGTACAAATTTGTAGCATACCCAACCTCCCACAGGTCGGGCATGCCACACCAAGAACGCACCTCTTGGCTGATTTTGAATCTCTGGTAACAATTAATTAATAAAGAAGCATGAAATACATACATGCAATGATCAAGATTCATACTACAACATAAAATACATGCACAATATACCATGCACAAAATTAACTATCAAGCATGCATATTATAAGTACCAATCTCAGATATAATAATTTAATATGCTATGGAAATAAATACACAAGCAAAGGAAACCATAGCAGAGAGAACTTATCTTTTATAAAAGAAGACACCAACTTGCTGGAGACCAAGGACGTTCCACCCAACCCTAGACATTGTGTTGGACAACTAAGAGGTGGGGGGTGATGAATCAATGGTTACTTTGCTTAAACAATTATGATTATTTTAAACTCTTTATAGAGCACTCAATGACAATCACAATAATGTAGGGAAGTAAGCAATAGAACATTCAACATCATTCACACATATGAGATACACAGAGACATATATTTCCCGAGGAAACCCATAAAGGGTAAAAACTTCTTCTTCTTTATATGATAAGTAATCTTTACATTCTGTACATTATCATACTTATGAGCACCAACTCATAATGAAGCTACAACCTCTGTTTTGCAAGATGAAACTTGCTGAGAGCACCAACTCCCTAGTTTCTCTAGCACCCACTAGAAGGAAACACCAACTCCTTGGTTTCTCTAGCACCCACTAGAAGGAAGCACCAACTCCCTAAGAGTTCCAACACCAACTAGATGGAAGCACCAACTTCCAGTTACACAGGCACCGACCCGTATATCAGAGAACCAATGTTCTCCCTTGCACCACCTTGCCACCCTGGTTTCTCTGGCTGCAACCAGATGGAAGCAACAACTCCCTGTGTTCAAGCACCCACTTGAACCTCTTGAGGCCAACAGTCCTCCCTAGCACCTTCCTACCACCCTGAAATATAAATCTTTGCTACTGAAACTTATTACAGTGATATAATGTTCATTAATGGCTTACCAGTCTCATCACTATTCTGCTACACTGCTCTGCTCTCCTGTATCAGTGTCTCTCTGCCTACATCTTCTTGTTCTTTATGATCTTCTGCTTTTCTCTACAAGTACACCTTAGCCTTCTTTTTCTGTATCAGTTATGTATCTTTGTTCTTTGCTTCTGTTGTGCTCTATATTATGTGTGCCATGTCCCATCTATGCACCATTCCTCTTCTGTGGATTTCATCTCCTACACTCTGCCTCCTTCTACACACCTCAATCTCAACAAAAACCTCCATCTCTTCTCTGTTCTGCGTATTTATTCCCTCTATGCATCTTCTGCATCCTCTCCCCATATCGAGTGCTCTACCTGATCATCATTGCAACTCTTCAGCTTCTCTGGCCATTAAACCCATGCGTCCATCATCACTGGGTGTTATGCCAAGATTCCTTCGCTTGTCTAGCAGTCGAGACTCTTCGTCTTCTCTATCATAGTCGAGCTCATCCCCTCTATTGTAGTTATAGGATTCAACGCTCTTCCATCTGTCAATCGCCTCTATGAACAGTCTTCATTCCATTGGCAGATGCCTTGAGACTCTTCAGCTCTTCTGGCAATCACACTAATGTCTCTTCGAGTTCTCTGGCAGAAACCATCAGTGGTTTCTAGCAGTTACAGTGCGAACCTTGAAATGGATCCTAGCTATGCTAGCTCCTTCCACTTACATGACCACCGGTGGTGACCACCGACGGTGACCACCGGCTACATCGACATTTTAGCATTTTGGTTTTTCGGCATTTGGCATTTTGGCATTCCTATGGTGAAGATTTATCTTGATGCTCCATGTTGTGATCCCCGAAACACTGAAAAAGGAGCTTAGCTAGAATAGCTTTGATCATTTCGTCATTTCTCATTTCGCCATTTTGCGATTTTGCATGTCACAAATTCCTATTGCAAGGCATCTCGACTCTCCAAGTTGCGATCTCCAAAATGGAGTTTAGTTGTTAGCGCCTTTCACAATTTTTCATTTCAGCACTTCGGGACTCCTGTGATGAAAAGCCTCGACTATTGACTCCTCCAACTCCTGGTATCCGAAACTCCGGTTGGTGTGCCTGTTTCAGGATTTTCGACATTTCGCATTTTGGCACTTCGGGACTCCTGTGATGAAGAGTCTCGACTCTTGACTCCTCCAACTCCTGGTATCTGAAACTCCAGTTGATGTGCCTGTTTTGGGATTTTCAGCATTTCGCATTTCGACACTTTGGGACTCCTGTGATGAAGAGTCTCCACTCTTGACTCTTCCAACTCCCGGTATCTGAAACTCCGGTTGATGTTCCTGTTTTGGGATTTTCGGCATTTTGCATTTCGGCACTTCGGGACTCCTGTGATGAAGAGTCTTGACTCTTGACTCCTCCAACTCCTGGTATCTGAAACTCCGATTGATTTGCCTGTTTCGGGATTTTGTAATCCCGCTTCTCCTAGCACTTTAAAGAACGTGCAAGTTCTCCTAGATCCAATGACGGTCGGACCCCACGCTCGGACCTAACGCCCGAGATATTTCCTCCATCTGTGCGCTCAACCTATCTAAATTCAGATCTAATGGTCATCGGGAATTCTCAAAGGGATCCAATGATCACTGTCACTTCTCCTCCCGAGTTTACACATCCTCTTGACTTGGAGTAATTTCTAAGTGTCAAAGGCCTCGACCTTTGATCAGTCTAAGATCCTGAGTACGTTATCTCTCTTGAGCTTTGGCAATGAGTTAACCTCATCCCTGGTGCACACCTACACACTATGTACGACTTTGCGCTAATCCTTTTGAGCTTACGTTGTTCTTGTTTTGCCATCGTTGCATACTCTGATCTTTCCATCAATGACACGCACACTCTTCCTGTAAACATGCCAACAATATCCCCCTTTGGCATTGATGGCAACCCTGAATGACTGCGCTAATCTGTATGGACCTCCAACTGTAGCATCCAGTCCAGACCACTGGCAACACTGAACGACTGCGTTAATCTATTTGGACCTCCAACTATAGCATCTGGTCTAGACCACTCCTTTTCTCCCCCTTTGACATCAATGTCAAAGAAAACATGCTCCCCCTGAGTTGTTGTAGTATTTTTAGGAGGTATCAGATATTCAATCAATACAAGCTCCCCCTAACAGGATGGACTCTCTTAGGTGTGAGACGGGATGACACCCAACTTATGTCAGAGATATTCAAATGGTGTCTTGGCTAGGGGTTTAGTAAAGATGTCTGCAATTTGTTTTATGGTTGGAATGTAATGGATCTGAACAATCTGATTAGTGACCTTCTCTCTTAGAAAATGGTATTTTATGGGAATATGCTTGGTCTTGGAGTGGAATACAAGATTCTTGGACACACTGATGGCACTAGTGTTATCACAATGAATTGGGATCGGTGCAGTGTATTTTACCTCCAAGTATGCAAGTGTCTGAATCATCCATAATACCTAAGTGCAACAAGTAGCAACAACAATGTACTCTGCCTCTGTAGTTAATAAAGAAATAGAACCTTGCTTTTTACTCAACCATGCTACTAAAGAATATCCTAAGAAGAACACACCTCCAGTCGTGCTTTACCTTTCATCCATGCAGTTAGCCCAATCAGCATCTGAGTAGACTGATAATTGAAAATTTGGATTATTAGGATACCATAGGCCATAGTTCATTGTTTCCTTTAAATATCTGAATATCCTTTTGACAGCTAGCAAATGACTTTGTTTAGGTGCAGACTGATATCTTCCTACCATTCCAACAACATGCATTGTGTCTGGGCGAGATGTTGTGATGTACAACAGGATGCCTATCATTGACCTATATGAATTTTGATCAACATCAGGTGAGTCATCATCCTTGCTTAATTTTCATCCAGTGACCATAGGTGTGCCCACAGGTTTAGAATCTTCCATTTGAAACCTTTTCAACATTTCTCTTAGATATTTTTCTTGAGAAATGAACATCCCTTCAGACCTCTGAGTAATTTGCAGACCAAGAAAAAATGACAGTTCACCTATCAT
>ML828475.1:16139-31727 GCA_009831015.1 Picea engelmannii | reverse complement strand
ACAGAGCACTCAATGACAATCAAAATAATGCAGGGAAGTAAGCAATAGAACATTCAACATCATTCACACATATGAGATACATAGAGACAGATATTTCCTAAGGAAACCCATAAAGGGTAAAAACCTCTTGTTCTTTATATGATAAGTAATATTTACATTATGTACAGTATCATACTTATGAGCACCAACTCATAATGAGGCTACAACCTCTATTTTGCAAGCTGCAACTTGCTGAGAGCACCAACTCCCTGGCTTCTCTAGCACCCACTAGAAGGAAGCACCAACTCCTTGGTTTCTCTAACACCCACTAGAAGGAAGCACCAACTCCCTAAGAGTTCCAGCACCAACTGGATTGAAGAACCATATTACAGTTACACAGGCACTGACCCGTATATCACATAACCAATGTTCTCCCTTGCACCACCCTAGTTTCTCTGGATACAACCAGATAGAAGCAACAACTCCCTGTGTTCAAGCACCCACTTGAACCTCTTGAGGACAACAATCCTCCCTAGTACCTCCCTACCACCCTAAAATATAAATCTTTGCTACTGAAACTTATTACAGTGACATAATGTTCATTAATGGCTTACCAGTCTCATCACTGTTCTGCTACACTGCTCTGCTCTCTTGTATCAGTGTCTCTCTTCCTGCATCTTCTTTCACTTTCTGATCTTCTTCTTTTCTATACAAGTGCACCTCAGCCTTCTTTTTTTGTCTCGGTTATGCATCTCTGTTCTTTGTTTCTGCTGCGCTTTATGCTCTGTGCGCCATGTCCCATCTATGCACCATTACTCTTCTGTGCATTTCATCTCCTGCACTATGCCTCCTTATACACACCTCAATCACTGTCAACAACAACCTCCATCTCTTCTCTGTTCTGCGTATTTATGCTCTCTGTGCATCTTCTGCATCCTCTCCCCATGTCAAGTGATCTGCCTGATCATCATTGCAACTCTTCAGCTTCTCTGGCCGTTAAACCCATGTGTCCATCATCAGTGGGTGTTATTCCGATATTCCTTCGCCTGTCTAGAAGTCGAGACTCTTTGTCTTCTCTATCATAGTCGAGCTCATCCCCTCTGTTGCATTTACAGGCTTCAATGCTCTTGCATCTGTCAATCGCCTCTATGAACAGACTTCATTCCACTGGAAGATGCCTTGAGACTCTTCAGCTCCTCTGGAAATCACACTGAAGTTTCTTTGAGTCCTCTGGCAGAAACCATCAGTGGTTTCTAGTAGTTACAGTGCGAACTTTGAAATGGAGCCCAGCTATGCTAGCTCCTTCCACTTACGTGACCACTGGCTACATCAACATTTCGACATTTCGAAATTCCTTTGGTGAAGAGTTATCTTGACGCTCCATGTCGCGATCCCCAAAACTCTGAAAAATGAGCTTAGTTGGACTAGCTTTGATCATTTTGGCATTTCTCATTTCACCATTTCGCGATTTAGCATGTCACGAATTCCTATTGTGAGGCATCTCAACTCTCCAAATCGCGATCTCCGAAATGGAGTTTAGTTGTTAGAAGCTTTCACAATTTCTCATTTCAGCACTTCGGGACTCCTGTGATGAAGAGTCTTGACTTTTGACTCCTCCAGCTCCCGGTATCCGAAACTCCGGTTGGCGTGCCTGTTTCGAGATTTTCGGCGTTTCGAATTTTAGAACTTTGGGACTCCTGTGAAGAAAAGTCTCAACTATTCACTCCTCCAACTCCCGGTATCCGAAACTCCAGTTGATGTGTCTATTTCGGGATTTTCAGCATTTCGCATTTCGGCACTTCGGGACTCCTGTGATGAAGAGTCTCGACTCTTGACTCTTCCAAATCTCGGTATCTGAAACTCTGGTTGATGTGCCTGTTTCGGGATTTTCGGCGTTTCACATTTCAGGACTTTGGGACTTCTGTGATGAAGAGTCTCGACTCTTGACTCCTCCAACTCCCGGTATCTGAAACTCCGGTTGATTTGCTTGTTTCAGGTTTTTGTAAGCCCACTTCTCCTAGCACTTTAAAGAATGTGCAGGTTCTCCTAGATCCAACGATGGTCAGACCCCATGCTTGGATATAATGCTTGAGATCTTTCCTCCATTTGCGTGCTCGACCTATCTGAATTCAGATTTGACGGTCATTGGCAATTCTCAATGGGATCCAATGATCACTGTAGCTTCTCCTCCCGAGTTTACACATCCTCCTGACTTGGAGTAATTTCTGAGTGTCAAAGGCCTCGACCTTTGATCGATCTAAGATCCTGAGTACGCTGTCTCTCTTGAGCTTTGGAAATGAGTTAACCTCATCCCTGATGCACACCTACACACTGTGTGCGACTTTGCGCTAATCCTCCTGAGGTTACTTTGTTCTTGTTTTTCCATCGCTGCATACTCTGATCTTGCCATCAGTGACAAGCACACTCTGGCTGTAAACATGCCAACACATTGTTGTTCCAAGTCTCAACAGAAATTCCACCCCCAATCTAGGGCTCTGAATCCACAAGGATGGTTCTAGAGTGTTACTTGGCTTCCCAAACCAGTCAACACTCAAGCTCTCACAGGCTTCTCCAACACTCACAACAATCCAAGTACCCAACTCTTTTCTACCCAGCCTGCACCACCCAAGAGAATGGACCTCCACACTTCTCTGCCACTCAGTCCCTCAGGTAGTCCTTCTCCTTCCAGGGCTCCAGTGCAGCTGGTCTAGAATCTCCATGATGGGACTCTTAGGACTCCCAGCTGTGAGAAAAGTTGGACAAATTCCAAATCATCTTAGACATGCAGGCCTCAAATCATGGTTGGATTACACCAACAATCTCTACAACCAACAATACCATGGCTTGTCTTCAACAGTTCATCTTCCTTTCCCAAGCCAAGACACGAAAATGAGGAAAGATGAGTGGGTGACAGAAATAATGGAGTGAAGACTCCATGAGAGAGGATGAACAATGAACAAATCGATTGAATGAATGTGTGAGGTGACCAACATTAGCACTAGAATGGGGATGATAATGAGAGTGAGTGAATGACAAACAAATGAGAGAATTAGCCAACCAGAGAGCCCCTTCCATAGACCAGGGACGATTTTTTGTAATTCATGGGGATCAAGAACCTCTTGGCCTTCCCCCATAAATCTCACATAACCGATCCCCCCCCATTAAAAAAATTGGTAAATAAGAAATGAAATAAACACTTATCCCCTCAAGTCCCCTCTCTTATGGAATCATAGCCCCCTATAACTGTAGTCCTTGTTTGTGTAGCAGCCAACGATGTATTTATTATTAATAATGATCACACATTACATTTCTTAGGCACACTGGTCTTTTAATAATTTTTTGGGCACTATGGCCTCTCATCAATGTAATAATACATTATTTAATATGGGGGTTCAAAATCCAAGGTGTTACATCCCCTCCCCCTTATTTTGTCAATATCCTTAGTGCATATACAAAACATGAATCAAAATTCCAAAATTTATTCAAAAAGTTGTGGGTACTCTGCCCGCATCGCATCTTCATACTCCCAGGTAGCATCTTTAGGACCATAGTGTTCGACAACACAGGTATTCCAACATAGGACGAACACCTTCAGTAACCACTCACATAACCAGATCAAAGATCAACACACTGATGTTTTCACGTGGTAAAACCCCTACGGGGAAACATCCACGGCCCCAGCCAACACGACCACTTGGAGCAGTTTATTAATGCAAAGAAAAAGATTACAGAGAGATTTTACAAGAGAGTTTCTCACAATCGATCATTCGAAAAATGACCCTCCATGCTCTTTAAATAGAGATGTGGACCAATCGGGTGTTAAGCCATGGATCAATGGTCGTTAAGATCGAGGAGAGTATGAACCATCAGATCAATCTATGTTGGGAATATATCGTGACCATCGGATTTCCTAACTACAAATGCATACTAAAGAAACACACTAAGAAACACACTTTTACCTAATGACACATTAGACCAAGTAGATCTTAACTAACTCCTAAGTGTCTAAATATCTTAACATCCCCCTTTAAGAAAAACTTGGGATAGGATTGAAGGATTAACAATAGTGACACAATAGGAGAAGGAATGAGGCATTAGAGCCTATCCCCCCTTAATGACAACTTCTTGAACTCCTAACATAGATCGAAGTTTGGAGAACTTTTCTTTTGTAAGAGACTTTGTGAAAATGTTTGCAACTTGATCTTCTGTAGGACAAAATAGCACTTCGATAACTTGATCATGAATGAGTTTTCTAATAAAATACATGTGTAGCTCGTTGTGCTTGTTGCGCTGATGTTGAACTGGGTCTTTGGTGAGCTTGATGGCACTTTGATTGTTGCACCAAAGGATGGTTGGATGATGCTGCTCGAATCCAAACTCTGAAAGGATTTGTCAAAGCCACAAGGCTTCCTGACTTGCATTTACCACTGCTCGGTACTCTGCTTCTACTGAAGAAAGTGAAATAGCCTGTTGTTTCTTACAGGCCCAAGTGACAGGTCCTGAACCAAGGCTGAAAACATAACCTGTAGTAGACTTCTGATCATCAGGGTCACCAGCCCAATCTAAATCAGTGAAACCAACCAATAAAGGAGTCCCCCCTGAACTGTAATGTATCCCAAACTGAACTGTACCACAGACATAGCGAAGTATCCTTTTAGCCTCTTTTCAATGGCTTTCATGGGGTGTTTTCATATACTGGGAAACAATACCAACAACAAAGGAAAGATCAGGACGGGTATGAGTCAAGTATAAGAGGCTACCAACTAACTGACAGTACAGGGTGGCATCAACTTTAGGAGAAGTACAAGTGGCAGTAAGCTTGAATCTAGACTGGAAGGGAGAAGGGGTTGGTTTACAATCATCCATGTGAAAGCGACGAAGAAGGTCACAAGCATACTTAGACTGGGAAAGAAAAATTCCTTCATTGGTTTGCAAAACTTGGAGGCCAAGGAAATAGTGCAAAAAGCCTAAGTCGATCATTTCAAATTTCTTCTTAAGGTTGGTTTTCACATGGTTTAAGAGTTTTGGGTCACTACCAGTAAGGATAAGGTCATCATCATAAAGGAAAAGGATTATGAGATGGCTTCCTACTTTCTTGGTATAGACATTAGCATCAAAATGACATATAGAGAATCCAGTGGCAATAAGAAAGTTGTCCATTTTGGCATACCAAGCTCGAGGAGCTTGCTTGAGACCATAAGGAGATTTCTTAAGGCAACAAACAAGGCTAGAGTCATTATGGACATATCCAGGAGGTTGTTCCATGTAGATTTGTTCTTTCAAATCACCATGCAAGAAGGCAGATTTAACATCCATATGATGGACCTCCCATTTATGTGAGGTGGCAAGGGAAAGAACAAGGCGGATGGAATTCATTTTGGCTACAGGGGCAAAGGCTTCATTATAGTAAATTCCTTCAAATTGGGAAAATCCTTTGGCAACTAACCGAGCCTTGTGTTTTTTAACACTTCCATCTGATGCATACTTAGTTCTATAGACCCATTTACATCTGACAAGTTTTCTTTTTTTTGCAAGAGGTACAAGTTCCCAAGTATTATTTGCCATTAAAGAATGATACTCTTCATTCATTGTTGTATCCCAATCTAGATGACCTGAAGATTTTTCAAATATCTCTGGATCATGAGTCTCTGAAACTTGAGCCAGAAGAGAAGAGGCTCGCTAGAACTGTGAATGTGTTCGACGCTAATCTAAAGGATCACCGACAAGATCACTAGATGTTTCTCGTGTTGAACGGACCCATATAGGAAGTGGTGGAACTGGTGCTTGTTCAGGTTCAAAGGACTCATCTGGAGTAATGTCATCAGGCAAAGGTGGATTTTCATCCTCACTTTCATCATCTGAAGAAGAAACCAGAATAGGAACAGAAGAAGGCACAAACGTCGAAGATGGCTCACAGGCCGAAGAAGGCACAACCGTCAAATTAGGCTCGCAGGCTAAGATATTTTCATCAAATTTAACATCTCTTCTAAGAATAATTTCATTACAATGTGGTTGAAGAAGTCTATAACCTTTGCCATCTTCAGAATAACCAACAAATATACACTTCTCACTTTTAGGCTGCAATGCTTTCCTTTTCTCATCAAGAATGTGAGCCCATGCTATACTTCCAAATACATGGAAGTGACTTGCATCTAGTTTAATTTTAGTCCAAGATTATGTCAGTGTTATATTTTTAAGAGCCTTTGTGGGAGTGTGATTGACTATGTAATTTACACAGTTGATCGCTTCTGTCTAATACTTTAGACTTAATCCCTTAGATTGGATCATACAATTTGCCATTTCTTTTAATGTGTGGTTCTTTCATTCAACAACACCACTTTGTTGTGGTGTATATGGAACAATGTGTTGCATTTGGATGCCCTGTGTAGTGAAGTAACTTGTAAAATTATTGTTCACATATTCACCTCCATTATCGGTTCTTAACTTTTAAATTTGATGTCCAGATTGTTTTTCTACAAGAGCCTTGTAGGCCAAAAACTTGTCAAAAAATTCACTCTTAAGTTTTAAGAAGTAAACCCAAGTACGTCTGGAAAAATCATCAATGAAATTTAAGAAATACTTGCACCCAGAAAAGGAAGGAGAATAAAGTGGACCACACAAATCACTGTGAACAAGTTGTAAAGGGCTCGAGGCGTGCCAAGAGGCATGTTTGTCAAAATTGTCCCAATTATGTTTTCCGAGAACACAACCGGCACAAACACCATCTCTACATGAAACAAGAGGAAGACCAGTCACCATATTTTGATTATACAGTTGCTGCAGTGAGCGATAGTTTAGATGACCAAACCGCTCATGCCAAAGTTTGCTCAAGTCATCGCTATGAGAAACAAAAACTGATGAAAAAGTTGATAACCCAAAGTTGTCAAACTTGTACAATCTAGTAATATCATCAACAATTCCAGTTGCAAGAACATGCTTAGGATCTTTTAGATCCTTGATTACAACTTGGTGAGGTGAAAACTCGACGGTTTTACCTTCACCTGAATGAGTGATTTGATATACTGATAGAAGGTTACAAGAAAGACTTGGAACACATAATACATCATTGAAATTACCATTATGTACTTGAATTGTTTCAGATCCTACAACACTAAGAAATATATCATCACCAACAAATATTTTCTTGGTGTTACATTCATTTAGAGAAGAAAACATGGCTTTATCCTTAGCCATATGATAAGATGCTCCTGAATCAATAAGCCACTCATCCGAAGAAGAAGTAGTAGTAGAATTTGAATTGAAAGAGAAACCAGAAGCACAAAGTGCATGTCCATGAGAAGAAGAAGTAGAATCAATATTGATGTTGTGCTTCTTCATCGTTTCTTCTAAATCTGCCATCTTCTTGAAACATTTGGACTCATCATGACCATCTTTATCACAGAAGTTGCAATGTTTGTTAGTATTCTTACTTTTATATTTTTCTCCTTTGTCACTAGTGGGAGTTGAAATTGTCTGAGAAGGTTTTTCTCCATCTTCAACACACCGATTTTTTCATGTGGTAAAACCCATACGGGGAAACATCCATGGCCCCAGCCAATGCGACCACTTGGAGAAATTTATTAATGCAAAGAAAAAGATTATAGAGAGATTTTACAAGAGAGTTTCTCACAATCGATCATTCGTAAAATGACCCTCCATGCTCTTTAAATAGAGATCATGGACCAATCGGGTGCTAAGCCACAGATCAATGGTCATTAATATCGAGGAGAGTATGAACCGTCAGATCACTCTATGTCGGGAACATATCGTGACCATTAGATTTCCTAACAACAAATGCATACAAATACATACTAAAGAAACACACTAAGAAACACACTTTTACCTAACGACACATTAGACCAAGTAGATCTTAACTAAATCCTAAGTGTCTAAATATCCTAACACGTAGTAGGTCAACTGAACTTTTACCATCTCTATAACTCGGTTCTAGAGCATTTTGACTTTTTTGTCCAGTATTCGCACTAGCTAGACCTCAAAGTCTCCCTCTATCTCTACCTGAATCAAGTGCCAATCAATAACATGGTTAGGATCATGTACATATTTCTTTAGAAAATAGACATGAAAAACTTTATGCACATTCATGGAAACAGACAATGCAAGCATGTATGCAACTGGCCCTATTATTCCAATATCTCAAATGGACTACAAAATCTGGCTGCTAGCTTTGTATAAATACCCAATTTCAGAGATCTCTTCTTGGGATTTACTTTCAAAATCACATGCTCTCCTAATTTAAATTCTCTTGTTGTCCTATTATTGTCGGCATAAACCTTCTATATATATTGAGTTTCCTATAAATTCTGCTTAATCTTAACCATATGGTCTTCCATTTCCTTGAGCAACTCCATCCCAAGTACCAATCTATCTGCTGGGTTGTCCCAACTTACTAGAGTACTGCATTTTCTACTATAAAAGGCTTCAAATGGGCTCATCTTCAATGAAGCTTGATACCCATTATTATAGTAAAACTCAACCAAGTGCAAATAATCTTCTCACTTAGATGTCTTATCCATCACATACATTATTAACATGTCTTCAATTACTCGGTTGACCCTTTATGTCTTCCCATATGACTGTGGATGGTATGTTGTGCTAAAGTTCATATTTGTACCAAATCCTTTGAATAATCCTTTCCTGAAATTTGTAGTAAAATTTGTGTTTTTGTCTGAGACAATTATCCTAGGTATCCCATGGAACTTAGCAATCTCCCTCATGTAAATTTCTGCAATATTAGTTTTTGTATGAGTTTTTTTTACAGGAACAAAATGAGCATCTTGTTATCACCATATAATTCCCAGCTAGTGTCCGAGTTTCGGAAATTTTATGACGGATTAAATCGCCGCAGAGCTGTGATAAATTTAGAGGACCCGTCTATATCTGGCAGCGTTTGGACGAAATAGCGGAGATATGAAGAATAAATCTCAGCCGACCGTCGATCTCAAAGGCGGCCCGAATCAATGGTCGAGATGTGTATGTGAGATACAACTAGCAAAAAGATTAAGTGGTCGAGGGGCGCACCTGGGAAAACTATCCTGGTTTAAATCATGGACACGTAGCATTCTCTGAGACACATCGGGGCTAAGGGTGGTTCATCTAAAACCGCTTTTCTCTAAACCCCGATGGTAATAGAAGCCTATAAAAGGAGGTACCCCGGGCATTATTCTATGAGTATTTGAAACAGTCGGGCAGTCAGAGAGATTATTCATGATGGTGAAACGTTTCTTTTTGTTAATGATTGTAAGTCATTTCGTATACCGAAACTAACATCCAAAACTATTACAGAAGCTGAAACGTTTCAGTTTCAATTATTTTTTATCAAATTGTATAAGTACTAAGAGGCTTGAATTAGCAAAAGGGGGGCAGAAGTGCAAGGGCACAATTTTGGTGGTTCTGGACTCTATTGTAATTTTTCTGGGACTGAATTGAACACATATGCAGAAGCATTTTGAACTGTTTATGAAAAGATTCAAATGGCTATGATATGAGTTTTGTCTTCCTTCATTGTTTGTATTTCCTGTGATCTTTTATTCCATATGCATTTTCTTTTGTTTAAATTGGAGAGTTAAAGGCCGATAATTTGTCTTGTGACACTCTCGGTTGAAGCAATTTAAACTGCGTGTATTTCTTCCTAACTAATTCAGAATTCATTTAATTAATGCTCGAATGCAGTTACTTGTTTTCCCCCTTTCCTCTTACACTCTGCAAATTTAAATTTACAACTCAGATTCATTGCCTCATTTATCCTTTATCCTCTGGAGAGTTCTACTTACTGATCATTGTTTTAATTCATTTTCAGAAATTTTGACTCCATAGCCCAGTGTGTTCCTCCCCTTCTTAGCCAACAACTTTATAAAAATCCCCAAAACAAACCAAATCTAGCCATTGATTTCCATAGATATATCAAGTGACACGAGAGATCCTTCTCCGAGTTGAACCGGCTAGTTTTCAACTCTAAAGTAGGTTGAAGTAGTTACCTCTGTCGTTTGTCTATTCAGCCGGACAGATTTACAGAGTGCTAACATTTTGGCGTCATGGCCGAGGACAAAATTGAAAATTTTTCCTTGGGAAGAACGACATGGTTGAGTTCTAAGGTCTAAGAGCAGCATACACTTAGGCACATATTGGTTGTATTCCTGCTCTGGTGACTCCACACATCAAAAATCAGTTTGAAGGTGATTCTGCTGGTAGAAGAATCTCGAAATTCAAATCTTCAATGGCGACTCCACTGTCAATGCGTAATCCAGCTTCCAAAACATTATTGGTGACTCCACTGGAAGATGAGATCTCTTGACAGAGGTATGAAAAGACATTATGGAAGAAAACAAGTACTTAAAATTGGATTTTTTCCAAGGCATTTTATTTTTTGTTATAAGTTACCTCTGGTCCTTCCTTGAACATGCCAAACAAATTTTTATTTACCTGCTACATTCTAATGATGATCATGAGAAACTTGCAATTGTATATCCTCCTCTTAAAGTGGAACATGCATATCCTCACTGTATCACTGATTTTGATAAAAAAAATCCATCTGGGCCATGTGATGACTATGACCAAGTTGATGAGCTTCATGAAACCATGGTTGATGTTTCATCTCCTACACTTGATCCAACACCCTCCAAGACTCATCATAGATACATACCCTTAAAGTTACCCCACATCCTTCATGATTTTCCTCCAAAACACTATGAGTACCTACCTATGTTTGATGGGGAACCTGATTCCATATCAACTGAAAAACACATCCAAGGGTTTGAGAATTTTATAGTTTTGTTTGATATTGACCATGATGATGTTTGTATGAGGGCCTTCTCTCAATCCTTGAAAGGAGACACCAAATACTTGTTTAAACATTTGCATCCATAGACAATTAGCTCATGGGAGGAATCGAAGGATGTCTTTTTAAAGTTTTGGGGCAGGAAGAAATCTTAGGATCTACAACTTATAGAGTTCTATGTCTTAAAAAAACAGAGCAATAAAACTATTTCTATATTCAATAGAAGGTTTTCCAGTATATATTACAATTTGTCCAAAGAAATTCAACCCACTGAAGTTATTGACATGCTCCATTATGCAACTACTCTTCATCCAGATTTGTCTTTCCTCCTGATGGAAAGAAGACCTAAGTCCTTACAACAAATGTTTAATGATGCTCAAGACATTCAACACAACATCCAAGCATGTAAACGGATCCAAAATGAGGGGTTGAATGCTCAAGAACATGAAAGTGAATATGAACAAAAAATAGTTGATTGGAATCTTGAGCATAGAATTGACAATATCATAGGTCCTCTTGAAGTTTCCAATGCTAATGATTTTGCAAAAAATTATATTCCACTTGTTGAAAGAGGAGGTGTTGATTTATCTTTTAATCCATCCCATGATAAGCAGGGGGCTGATCATTTTATGTATTCATTTGTAGACAGTCAAGAAGATGAATTTGCAAATCAGTTTATCAAAGAACATGTTGATATTCCAAGTTTGTTCTTGTTAGATGACATTGCATATGTTGTTGATTTGCCTATATATGATGAATATGATGTTGACTCCCTAGAAAAACCAACTGCATGTTCTCTATCAAAAAATATTCCTTTTCAGCAGTGTAATGAGAGAAATCAGCCTACATATCACTGTTACAAAGAAGAAAGTATTGAATCAGCAGAAGGGAATTATTTACCTTTATGCTTTTCTTCATTCAAATTGTTGAAAGAAAATCCTAATATCATCATTGAAGCAAAGGAATGTGTGTTAATGCCAAATCACATTGATTCACTGAAAACAATTGACAAGAAATTGCAACAATCTTATCACGAGTTCGATGACCCTGGTACTTGTTACATAGAAGGTCTTGTCAGTACAAATTTGCAGCCATTGGTTGAAGACGAATCTGAAAATGAGTGTGTTCAGCAATCCAAAGAAATTGAAAAATGTGTCTATGACAACAATGAAGAAAATGAAGAAGGTTTTGAATCAGGTGAAAGAACCTTGCCATTGTGTTTTTCCTCTTTCAAACTGTTGAAACAAAATGTCTATAATGTTTCAAATCAGAAATACTCTAGGCATAATGTTAAATATGAAGAAAGAAGTAGATTTGCAAATGAAAACCATCTTCTATTATGTTTTTTTTCCTTTAAATTGTTGTAAGAAAATCATGAGATAACAAAGGAAGTAGGGAAGTTTGATTGCGTTCACAGTGGCACTGTTTTACATGAGAAAATGGTTATCAGTGGGCAAGAACAACAACCGTCTCATGCATTTAATGATCATGTTGCTGATTACATGGAAGGTTATCTCAATTCAGATTTGCAACCCGTGCTAAACTACTAGCTTGGAAATGAAGATGATAGTAAATCAACATCATTGTTAGACATAGATTTCTTTCCACCAGGGGTTTTGTTTTAGCCAACACTATCTTCTGATTCAGAAGATTGTTATTTCCAGCAGTCTTAGCAGATTTTTCAGCCTCTTGGTGGCAATCAACATGTTAAATCACATGAAAAAAAGAATGCAGTGGAAGGGGTGAAACATGATTGTTGTTTTCTACATATTTTAGAGGATCCATTTGCAGTTTTGTTGGAGGCAATGAACAGTCCAAATGTTTTTAATTTTTTGAGATTTGGATTTATGAATAAATTTTTGAATGAATTATCAGTAAGAAGGAATTGGAGCAAGCTTGTGAAAAGTAAACAAACAGTGGATAAAATGCTTGCACAGTTGCATTGACATTTTGATTTCACTTGATTGGCAGTTCATTTCAGCAGTTAGAGCAGGTTAGGCATTTTTCAGTTTGGATTTCCAGTAGTGTTTACAGTCATATTTTAGCAGTGTGTTCAGTATTCAATATCCAGTGGAGAGCATTGTGCAGAGTTTGGTTTTCAGCAGACACTAGTGACAGGTCGGAGCAGGGTACAAAGACATGTTTTGGGAGAAGCCCAATGGATTAGGCACGTGGTCTACTGTTCTTTTCTACCTCGTGGGGAGGATAACATCCCCATTTGGAGCCAATGTTATCACCATATAATTCCCAGCTAGTGTCTGAGTTTCAGAAATTTTATGACGGATTAAATCGCCGCAAAGCTGTGATAAATTTAGACGACCCGTGTATATCTGGCGGCGTTTGGACGAAATAGGAGAGATATGAAGAATAAATCTCAGCCGACCGTCGATCTCAAAGGCAGCCCAGATCAACGACCGAGACGTGTATCAGAGATACAACTAGCACAAAGATTAAGCGGTCGAGGGGCGGACCGGGGAAAACTGCCCTGGTTTAAATCATGGACACACGGCGTTCTCTAAGACACATCGGGGTTAAGGGTGGTTCATCTAAAACCCCTTTTCTCCAAACCCCGATGGTAATAGATGATTATAAAAGGAGGGACCCTGGGCATTATTCTATGAGTATTTGAAACAGTCAGGCAGTCAGAGAGATTATTCATGATGGTGAAACATTTCTTTTTGTTAATGATTGTAAGTCGTTTTGTATTTCGAAAATGACATCTGAAACTGTTACAGAAGCTGAAATGTTTCAGTTTCAGTTATTTTTTATCAAATTGTATAAGTACTAAGAACCTTGAATTAACAAAAGGGGGGCAGAAGTGCAAGGGCACAATTCTAGTGGTTCTGGATTCTATTGTAAATTTTCTGGGACTAAATTGAACACATATGCAGATGCTTTTTGAACTGTTTATGAAAATATTCTAATGGCTATGATATGAGTTTTGTCTTCCTTCATTGTTTGTGTTTCCTGTGATCTTTTATTCCATATTCATTTTCTTCTGTTTAAATTGGAGAGTTAAAGGCCCAGAATTGGTATTGTGATGCTCTCGGCTGAAGTAATCTAAATTGTGTGTATTTCTTCCTAACTAATTAAGAATTCATTTAATTAATGCTCTGATGTAGTTACTTGTTTTTCCCCTTTCCTCTTACACTCTGCAAATTTAAATTTACAACTCAGATTCATTGCCTCATTTATCCTTTATCCTCTAGAGAGTTCTACTTGTTGATCATTGTTTTCATTCATTTTCATAAATTTTGACTCCATAGCCCTGTGTGTTCCTCCCCTTCTTAGCCAAAAACTTTATAAAAATACCCAAAACAAACCAAATCTAGCCACCGATTGCCATAGATATATCAAGTGACACGAGAGATCCCTCTCCGAGTTGAACCGGCTAGTTTTCAGCTCTAAAGTAGGTTGAAGTAGTTACCTCTGTCGTTTGTCTATTCAGGCAGACAGATTTACAGAGTGCTAACACATCCTTTGCCAATTTATCAACCACTACCATGATGGAATCATGTTATCTCATTGTCTTGGGTTATTTAGTTATAAAATCAATGGTTATCTCTTCCCATTTATTCTCTGGAATTGGTAATGGTTGTAGCAAACCCCCTAGGTGACTATGCTCAACCTTTACTCTCTGGCATTCCATACATCTGACGATGTAATAAAAAACATCATTTTTCATTCTCGGCCAAAAGAACTGGCTTCTTACTGTTGTAATTGTTTTCCGGTAACCAGGATGTCCAACATTTGGAATATTACGCATTTATTTTAATACCAAATTCCTAATTTCTCTGAAACTAGGAACATAAATTCTATTTTTATGCATAAGTAATCCATCTTCCTTCATTTCATACTCTTTCATTTTCTATTTTACATATCCTTGTTCTAAGCTTTCCTTTACCTATAGGTAATGTTGATCTGTAACAACAACATCTAAAATTCTTCTCTTCAAGTACGATTGATGCATATTGACAGTTGTAGCATGCATGAGATGCACTCTTATACTAAGTGCATCAACAACTTTATTTTATTTTCCTTTGATATGCTTGATATCAAAGTCATATTCACTTAAAAATTTTGTCCATCTTGTTTTCTTGGCATTCAAAGTTGGTTGTTCAAAAATATACTTTAGACAACTGTGGTCTATTCTTAATTCAAATCTTTTTCCCATGAGATGATGCATCCACATCTTCAACGCGTGAAAAATGGAAGCAAGCTCCAAATCATGTGTGACATAATTCCTCTCATGTTCCTTCAGCTTTCTGAACTCATAACTAATGACATACCCATTTTGAGTGAGGATTCTACCAAGCCCTTCCTTGCATGCATCTATACATACAAAAAAATTCTCATTTGGGTCAGCAATCTTCAAAATAGGTGCACTAGTAAGTAATTCCTTCAGCAAATTAAAATTTTCTTCACATTTTGTTGTCCATTCAAATTTAATTCCCTTCTTTTGCAAAGAAGTGATGGGATGAGAAATCTTATAGAACCCTACTATAAATCTTCTGTAGTAACCAACTAAGCCCATAAAATATCTAACTTCTGAAACATTCCTGGGTGCTGGCCATCCTCTAATGGCTTCAATCTTCTCATGATCCACTGCTATACCCTGTTTTGTAATAACATGCCCCAAGTAATGGATCTATTATTGGCATACAACTATTGTTCTCTCAACACTTGCAATACTAGTCTTAGTTGATGGTCATGCTCCTCCTCAGACTTATAATAGACAAGTATGTCATCCAGGAATACTATGACAAACTTATCCAAACAATTTCTGAATATGTCATTCATTACGCACATAAAGA